>JBBPRP010000694.1:0-11393 GCA_038093135.1 Leccinum longicurvipes
CTACATCATTCTCACCCTCGGCATCTTCACCATCCTCTCCACACTCTACTATGTCCATGCCACGCGAAACACCTTCTCCCAAGATAAACGTTTCGCACTAGCTCCTCAAGACTGGGCCAAGAGGGCAGCTCACGTCAAGGAAGCGTTCCGACATGCCTATCATGGCTACCAGCAGTATTCATTCCCGTACGACGAGCTCATGCCGGTATCCAATATGACCGTCAACAAGTAAGTACTCCCAACCACGAACGCAAGAACTCGCGGTCGTCGCCCCTGTTGACGCCAAGTTCATTCAGCTTCAACGGCTGGGGCGTCACCGTTGTGGATTCTCTCGACACAATGCTGCTCATGGGGTTGGAGGAAGAGTACACGCAGGCGCTAACAGTGATCAGCAATACCAACTATTCATTGCCATCGGTGAGCCCTTTCCTCGTCCCCGTTTTCCTCATCGAGTTCCGTCTACCTCGGTTTCCTCTTAGAACCAATTTGTCCCCTTTTTCGAAACCGTCATTCGATATCTCGGTGGTTTGTTAAGCGCATATGCGTTATCCGGTCACGATCTCTTGCGACAAAAGGCGGACGAGCTTGGAACCAAATTAGCCCCTGCGTTTGACACGATGAGCGGCTTCCCGGCCTATAGCGTCAATACATACAGGCTAGCATTGTTTATGTGAGTTTAGTGATTGTTTCTTACATTGTGGTATTATAGTGGAAAACATATTACGGATCGATCGGGTTCACTGGCGGAAATAGCCTCCTTTCAGATGGAATACGCGTACCTGGGCAAGATCACAGGAAAAAGGGAGCATGTTGCTCATGTCGGTTTTCATTGTGGCTTCCGTTTATATCCCTGACTTATGCATTCTTACAGGCAACCTTGATCACCGATCTGCTTTATACCACAAATCTGAGCGAATCCGGTGGAATGTATCCTACACGATGGAATATCAAAACAGGCGCTCCATACAGCAGTGAGTGGCTCATCACTCAACCGTTCATGAACAACTGATTTGCGGCTTCTGGACAGAGTTGCTCACTGTCGGCGCTCTCGCGGATAGCGCACACGAATATACCCTGAAACAATTTCTGATGACTGCACAAACAGACAAGTTGAATCTTGAAATGTGTTCGTCCACCGCTGGTACTTTGGGATAGTTCACAGATGATGACGGTTTACATAGACCTTCGATTTACCTCATATGTCATCAACAACCTGCTGTTCCTCAGCCCAAGCCGTCACCTCCTCTACGTGACCGATGCAACCAAGCGAAAAGGACGGTTTACTACCTCGCACAACTTTGAACATCTTTCCTGCTTCTTTCCCGGCTTGCTTGCGCTCGGCGTTCATCTCCTTCCCCTCAACGATCTCGACACGCTTGGAATGAATGTTTCCGCGCTCGCCGACGATCTGTTACCTGCAGACCGTCGCGCGTACGTGGGCCTCTCTGAGTTCAGTCTTGCAGATCTCCATCTGTGGGCCGCGGAAGGGATCGCAGAGACATGTTACATGATGTACGCTGATCAACCGACGGGTTTGGGGCCCGAAGAAGTACGAATGGATATCGATCAGGAGCTGGGCGCTATAAGGTGGATAGACGAACTGCGTACGTGGAAAGCGCGCAATGGAAGTTGGTGGGGCACAGTTGGTAGCCTGTGGGGAAAGGGATGGGAACGTAAGACTGAGCCGCCAGGTATTGGCGATATAAAACCATGGACGAATCCCTCGAACAAGAACGTAACATTCGAGGCATGGGCACCGGTAGGGAAGAGTAGAACCAAGCGACCGCTTCCGAATACATACGGAAGGGACTATATCGTCAAGAACACGAGGTATTATTTGCGGCCTGAGGTATGTGGCATCGTCAGATATCTCGAATCATGTACGTGTGGTCCGTTGCGCTCACTATTTTCCTTTCTTTTCTCCTCGTTCTTTTTTCGACCTTCGTCGTTTGGCTGTGCAGACGATCGAATCGTTGTACATCTTATGGCGAACGACCGGTGATGTCAAATGGCGTCATCGCGGCTGGAAAATCTTTCAAGCCATCGAACGCTATACCAAGACCCATTCGGGGTACACCATCATGGAAAACGTCTCCAGTCTTTATCCAACTCAGCTCGACGGGATGCCCAGGTGAATTGTCCACATGTACCTCGTGCAATTTCCGACGGTTTTCTCATCGCACCTACACCTGCAGCTACTTTTTAGCCGAAACGCTGAAATACCTGTATCTAATGTTCTTGGACGAGGATCCACTTCCCCTCGATAAGTGGGTGTTCAACACTGAGGCACACCCGCTGCCTGTATTCGAGTGGACGTTGCAGGAGAGACAAGCGTATGGGATATTATGAATGCTTTCCTTCTCATCAATCTACTAGAGTTCAGAAATCGACCGTGGAGCGTCAATCAGGATTCTTCGAGGTGGATAACAAGTATTTATCGTATGCGTACATGTTAGAAAACGGGGACTGTTTGAGGGTCGTCTTGAGCCCCGTTTTGAGAAACGTCTTGAGCAGCAATGATTGAAAACAACCCCGCAGTTTCGCAATAGTAAATGTGCGTGGAGGACACAACAACTTCCTCGCAAAAGAGTCAAACTAGATGTGCTCAATGCACCGCCGCACTGAGGGACGCACTATCCTGCGTCCTGCCTTTCACCGTCCCTTGGCACAACTGGACTCACTTCCAATTTCTTCAAGTAATCTTGACCTTGTAAAGTGAATTTGCGACGCCGTTCCAAACTTGATACATATTTTCAGAGTCGGGCTCGTGGCCTGGAAGATGAAGAGTACATTTCCTTGCTTTGGATGATAAGATGAGACTATATGCGACTCTCCGGGCCGGAGGCCCGGGAACATGGGAAATATACACTCGGAAACGGGTCAAAGGTGCGAGGATGACGCGGTGCTGGAGCGTTACATCTGGCCAGCTTTGATTCACTTGAAGAGTGCGGGGGGTATGACCGATCGAAGTCATTACGTCTGTGAACTTGAACTGTCAATGTTGGACGAAACAGTCAGAAAATGCTACATTTTGCTCGCATCGTCGCGGAGTTTATTGGTCAGCAGAGAGTTGGGTGTTGCATTCGTCTAAGTTTTCGTTTTCACTAGCGTGGGCCGTGGCCACTCCGATGTTTATGATGCCCCGTGATATCAGCTAGTTCGAGTTTGAATGTCGACTCGTCATGAAGTGCAAAAAAATCCTGTCGTTCAACATTTCTTTCGACCAAGTTACCAAATATATACACACATGCAACTAACCAGTCCCTCCGACAAAATACAAAAGGAGGGAGGAAAGCAAGAACTTGAATACAAGACACGATGGGTGAAAACTAAAAATCGAAAGTAAACATACAAAATTTCACCATCTGCTCGGGCTATCAATCCAGCCATCACAGTTTCAGCGACTCTCGTCACGAAGAAAAAGACAATACTCACCCGAACGTGCCACTCGCAGGCACCGTCTTGTACGGTAACCCCTTCCCGTCGGCCGTGTTCAAAAACACCGTGTTACCCCACCATGTTTGCACCGTGTTTGCCCCAATCGTCCCGTCCATCGGGTACTGCAGCACGAAAAAGATGAAAATGATAGCTAAACCTAATCCCGAGTCCAACGCAGCCGACAACACGTCTGCCTCCGCCGAAGGGAGAGAGAAAGAGGACAAAAGAAGGTCGTCAGCGACGTCCCACTTCCCATATCCACGTCCCGGAATAAAGCGATACACACAATTGTACTTGACCCACCACGCAAGGTGACGCCTCCGGACATAATACTGGAATATAAACCCAACAATCGCCCACGGCACATAATTGACCGCGCTCGCAGGCGGAATCATGCCCATGCCACTATAGAGGATGGGAAAGCTGCAAAATGAAATCCGACGTCCACCGGTCAAAAACATAAGCAGAATTCATACGAAAGACGAAAGGCGCACTTGATGTAGCGCACAAAACTTTTCGGCCATTGCATATGGATCACATACACCACCAGCGGGCAAAGCGCACCAATGAGGAAAAAATATGTGAGTACTAATGCCGTCAATACCCCGACATATGTATGTCCAACGATCAGCTTGCTTCCACGCGAGGTGAGCGAACACGACGACCCACCTTCATAGAGCTGCCCATGAGAAAACACCCTCATTGGCCCAATCACCCCCCAAACAATGCTCGCAGTCCCAAACACCTCAGTATTCGGGCAGATGAACCCGCTCTTCTGAGTCGGGCTGCACATGTCCGGGATGTTCGAAAACATCCACGCCTGCACACCAAGTTGGACAGTCCCACTCAACATGGTCGCTACGACTTGGCCTAGAACGCAGCCGTCAGTCTCCAGCGCCTAGAGCATCTCCAATGCCACGTACACCAAAACATTGATCGAGGAGGTATCTTCATATAGTGGCCCATCTTGAAATCCCCCGCGAACGTGAGAGCTACCATTCAAGTGGGGCTTGAAGGCACATGCATTTTCCTCGTAAATGGCACGCACCTTGAGACATCGTCATATATCCCCATGTCTTGAACATCATCATCGCGATTGGTCTACCAGGAAGTGCGTACCCAACGATCAACTCCGTGATCACGCTACGTCATCGTGAGGGGACAACAACGGAAACGAGGCGTCGACTAAACGCACTTGAGTCCAACTTGCTGGTTGGTGATGGCCTGAATCATACCGACGGGCACCGCGTAGAAGAAAGCTACATCGATCGTATAACAGTGATCGTCAGCATCCGCTCCACGAAAGCGGGAACGCACGCACCGATGGCCAATGATAGGCAGAACGCCCACACCGGGAACTCGGTATGCCATACCTCAATCAGGACAATGCCAAACACGAACATTGTCACTGCAAATCCGAATGACAATCCTCACGGAGACTTCGTATGCCATGGCACTCACCAAAGATGATAGCATACCACCATTCTGGAACTTGCTTGTATTTAGACATAAGACGGGCATGAATGTCGGGCTGCTCTTGCAGAGATCGCCTGCTCTGAGCCCATATCTGCTTTCGAAAATAAAGTAATGCGTGCATCATCGTTGACGTGATTGACGCGAACGCCAGACCGTAAGACAATGCAAATGTCGTCCTGTCATGTATAACAGCCCAATGAGCATCGACGCTTCGCGCATACAAGGTATGATACTACGCACGAAAGGAACACTGGACTGTATTCTTCGTACGCGGTAACGTTAAATGACGCGTCCACGTTGATTATCCGACTAATGTTGTATCTGCTGCCCGTATTATCGTAGGATGTGCGCGAAGACATGCTATCGACGACACAGGTCAGCGGTCAGCGACGTCAAGGGAGAAAGGCTTACGGCAAATACTGGCTATACCAGGTATTGGTGTAGTAGATTATGGGTGTGAGAATCCCTGCAGAAACGCGTCTATGGACTCTGTATGAAAACACGAACATGGAGCGACGCACAAATAAAAAACACGAAGCCTACAGCAATGTTAGCCTCGGCCCACCAGGGTGTTGCAAGAGGGCTGCCTATACGCGATCGATACGCTCCTTCAGCAAAACAGAACGATCCCAGGAGACGACTCCCTGCGCACCAATGTACGTGATTTGCGCCCAGTCGAACGTGACTAAACTCATACCCAAGCCATCAATGTATCCAAATAGCTGGTTCACCACGATGTTATTGGGGGCGATCCAGCACACCCAGGAAAAATAGGAGAGCGCTTGGAACAGATAACCCGGCAAGAAATACCAGCACGTGCTACCCACAAGCACATACACGAAAAAGCGCTCACGCGATACCCCTGAGTGGGTCCCCATGCCTGCATAAGTCTTGGCATGAAGCGTGTTAAACAGTGCACATGACACGAGATTGGCTGGCCAGACTGCGAACGAAGCATCTGGGTGTGACACTTTGGAAAAAGCGAAGAGAGACGTACTCATCGAAGGAGGCTGCACGAGGAACCGCTGCAAAATACCGCCGATTGAAAAGCCGAGCATCTGCGTCGACATGACCAGCATCCATTGGTCTGAAACGTGTGAATCAAAGATGAGATGAATGGGTCAGTCGCGTAGTTTAAGCGGAATGAGGGTTCAAACAACGCGGGAGCACAAAATAAAAACACATGAAACCGCGGGACATTTTCGAGTCGCCCAAGAGCAACGGCAACGGTCCCTTGTGAACAAAACCGGCGAATAACTTGCACAAAGAGCACCACTTACAGCTGAAGTTGTACGTCTGATTGTAAAATACCCGCTGCACGGCGATAGTGTCCGTCTGCAAGGATAACGAGAAGAAAAATTGTGGCAGCAAGCATACCCATAAGCCATGATAATCACGTTCACAGACGACCCAAACATACCGCGTAGGCTGCTGTTGGTCGCAAGAGAGGGTTCAGAACATATCAAACGAGTGGTCATCAGAAAATACCAGACGTACAGCCTGCACCCACGTTAGCCATGATGGTCAAGAGCACGTGCTCCTTGATCGTGAAAGGACCTGGATTGAGGGAGATGCCGAAAATTCGCCGATTGGGGACCCACTGTAAAAGCACAAGGGTCCATGGGAATTTGTGCGTATGAAGGTACAACAGAGCTTACCGATGCCCATGCACGGCCTATGGGCAAAGAGATCAGCACGGCGACAAAGCCCGACACGCCGACGGACGGATAACGAAAGAAAAAGAACTGGTTCATCCCGGAAAGCAGGACGGCCCAAATAAGACCTTGATCGAGAGAGGGAAGTGACGTCAGTACCGGCGGGACGGCGTACCACTGGAAGAGGCCCTCCCAATAAAACAAAAGGAAAATAAAACGTCGGAGACGCACCCATGACCCATGTGCGTAAGGTAGACACAGGAATACTCGGATCGTCCGTGTTGGCCACAGCGGATCGCACCTCTGGATACGGCGAATCGTCCTCTGCCAAGTGGATATTGTCAGGCATCCGTCAATATCTTGCGCCTGACGCCCAGTAGATAGAAGAAAATAAAATGACCGTCGCTTACCGAGTATGCCAGAGATGGCGTGTTCATAGTCAATGTTGGGGTCATCGAAATCGGCAATGTTGGCAACCAAGTCTGCCGGAGGCCGTCAACCCCACCACTACACTTTTTCGAGATCTCGCACAGGCTCCCCGAGCGATCGACGAGCTAGACGCACCTTTCTCTTTCGAGTTTGAGCTTCTGTCGCGTTCTGGGCTCGATAAGTCACGTTGGAATTCGCTCTTCATGTGTGGGTGCTAGGAGCGAGAGCTGCGACACAAAGATGATGTTAAGGAAGAGCAGAAGAAGGGAAAAGACCCAGAGTTGTGAACGCCAGTCGAAAACTGATCCCATCAGTACGTTTTCAAGGTGGTGCGCAAGCGCTTCTGATTCCGAATCTTCAGTAGAAAGTAGGCATGTGGTTCGCTATACTATGAAACGTAGAAATCGGGAACGTGTGTGTTCACGCGACAGAACAGATTCCGGGCAAATATGACGTGCCAGTGATGGCCAGTCTGAGGTTGGCACACAAGTTCACGCAAGCCAAAACGATGTTCGGGAAGTCGCGGTCGCATGTGCTATGGTGCGAGTCTGGTCAGTTCAGTCATACGCGACGGCTGGTCGATTATATAAGGGGGTTCGATTTCCTAATTTGCTTCTTGTGACCCCTCCAAAACAGATCGCCACGCGAGAAGAAGATCGAAGTGCCCCCGTCCTCGCGTCTCTCTCACGAGTTGCTTTTACGTTCCTTTCTACGATCCCTCTCTTCTCAACCGTTGCTGATCGTGCGTTACACAGCTCAATCCTGGCAAACCACTGAACACATAATTTTATTTGACCGCAACGCGCGCAGCCATTGTACATCACGAGTCACTGCGACATGGCGGTGAGGAAAACGAGTAAAAATAACGACACAAAATAAGCATAAAGAACGACAACAATTCCTCGTTGCGTTATGCGTGAGCGTTTCAAGTTAGGTGACCCAGCTATATAACTACACTTCACTGTGAATTCCTGGATTCCAAGTTATGGTTTGTCGTCCTTCGGACGGTCCAAGTCAATGGAGCGGAGGCAGCTAATCGCCTCTCCAAATTGGGTCATCGTTTTGGTGCCGTGTTCCACATGGTTTCCCCATACTGCATGTGCAAGAAGTGTGTCGTATCGTCACCGTGTACCTTCCAATGACTAGCTACGCGCACTCGGGGACTGGTGTCGGCTGGTACACGAGTTTTCACTCAAGAGCTAAACATGTGGATGTTATACATGATTGCGAGCAAAGTCATCGTACATTTCCCTTACGTTCGTCGTCTACGGTGGCGTGAGTTCCACTAGCGTCAACTCGTCAAAGCCACCGTTATCCCCTCCAAACTTCTGGATGCTTTCCCGAACCTCCGCTAGAGTCTCGGGTCCGGTGATACGGCAAACTCTCTGATCGATGTCATTCCACACATAATTCAACAATGTTCCTCCAGATGTCGGCGAGGCCTGGAAGACGAAGAGGACATTTCCGTAATCCGGGTCGTGAACCCAGATAGGATTGACATTGCTGAGGCCGTAAAACTTGCTCAGCATGCGCGTGACGATACCAGATCTTGCATCCCAGTAGTAACTCCTATTTAGGTATGTTTCATCGTCTAACCAACCCTTAGGAGCAGCAGGAGCAGGAGCTCGGATGGGTTGTGTCGAAGCAGATGATGATGACATTAAATGCGGATCGGTTGGTGACCTATGAAGGTAGAGAAGTCAGGACGCTATCGTTGAATATTGAACATCGAACAACACCATCGGCGGGACGGCGCTGTGGACGTACTGTTTACCAAGATGAAAGGCGATTCTGCTTCAAGTTGGTGTGAATACGGACTGTTGTATGGAGGTGATAGACCATGGGACCGGCTTTTGTACTACCTGGTACTACGTAGTACCTATTTCGGTTACTGTTCTACTTCCGATCCATTCCCCGCATACCCTCGCAAGAATATGTTGAGGTTTCTGATCTCACTAGCTGGGGTTTGGGCGGCTATAATCATTCTCCTGCCACAGTTACCGCTATCCAATTGTCTCCCCAAGAGTCCATCGAATAGGATTAAATTGTGGTGTCCGTATCTCTGCCACGTTTTAAATCAGAAGGTAGAATGTGCGAGACATTCTACTCAGAGTACTGATCGAGATTCGTGAAGAAATTAATCCCGAACGGAGGTTGTCAATTGCAGTGGTCAACAGTAACACGCTGTATAACTTGCGAGCCGTTTCAAACCCATTCAACTCAAAGCTTCTAGCATGTTCGTCGGCCTCCGTAGCCAGGGTGATCTGTTAATTTTATTTTCTCTTTTTTGACGTTAACATCACCCCCCTCGCCAGTAATTTATACAATTTCCCCTTTTCGTCTCAGTTGATCGGGCGAGTTGAATTATCTACCGGCCTCAGTGCACGGCTGCCGGAGATTGACTTGACAATCTTTAGCATGTGACTTTCTCGACGCATGGATCAGACTGATCATGTTCTCGTTGTGCGCCCTTCTGTATAATCCATCTTTCCTCCGATCAACGGAAATGCGCCTCATTACCGCATGAATGACTGTGCGTTATGAAAATTCCGACCCATGCTACGGCCATTCCTGAGCCCTAAATTACACGGGACGCCACTAGAAGGCAGGCGCAACCTGACTTACGAAGTTATCACCCTAGAGTACGGTTTTTCCCAGAGTATGGCAGGTATATATCAAGTACTCCACAGTCCAGACGTCCCGTAACAGAGGGAGATGTTACGCCCACTGTCATGCAAGCTTCTAGAACATATCTTATCTTCTCCGATATAAGGCCTCGCTGCAGGGGTGCTGAATACCAGCCTCAGTACTTTGCGTCGGATCCCTTGGCCATGAAGACCAGTAATCCTTTCTTTGGTCTAGGCGAAACCATTGTATACCGTCTTCTGGCTCGAAATTCTCCTAGGAGTCTATACAGGGGTTCAAAATTGACCCGGATCGGTAGATTCGGTACCCGTTATCTAATCTTCTCTTTTTTACGCCGCGGATGGGATTTCATACGAGCTGATCGCCGTGGCGCAAGCACAAGTTGCTCGCATCCCCGCGGCAGTGCTCGGACTGCGATTCATTTATCCATAGCCTGAGAGCGCACCGCGTTACGTTGCTGTCCCCCGAGTCACGAGGACTCATAATCGATTAGTGAAACTCATCACCGCATAGGGTTTGATTCCAGTACACAGGGAAATGTTACAAACGGGAAAGAGAAACAAACGGCGAAGGGTGACACTTTGGTACTTCACGATCCCGGAACCTAAGACCATTGCTTGAACCTCTTCTTCTCCGTGTCCGTGAGCCCGGACCAATCCAAAATCTTGGAACAGTTAGCGCAGGGGGGCATCAGATATGGCTTCTTCCAGTATAGGGACGGGTTCGAGTAGCTCGACGGCACTTTGGCGACATTCAACGCGATTCCGTAGCAATTTTTAACGTATCCAGAAACTCTGCAGCACATATCAATAATTTAGTCTCTTCATTTCACGAGAATTCGGGCCAACTTACGACAGGACGTAGAGAAACGGGTACGTTTCGGCACAGTTTCCAAAGCGGTGGCCACCCTTTCCGAGACCTCTCTCCTCCCTCACAGGAGAAGCATCGAATTTACCCTTGTACGGATCTTTCAAAATCGTATTGATATAATTCCAGCGTTTCGACTGTGCCTTGTTTTGCCACGTTCCTTGATGAGCGAACCCAGCACAACTGGCGCCGAGGAACGGATAGAACGTCTTTCCGTCCGCACTAGTACCCCACGTAATTTGAGCGACGGAAGGCTCGAACCGCTCGTCGACATCATTGACCGCCAACACCTGGCACCATTTCCCGTACAGAAACACGAGCGGAAGAGAGTAGTTCTTCGATGTTAGCACTTCGGTGCTAGGAGGGACGCCCATTAAGGACAGGAACATGCCCAGGAGATCAAAAATGGTGAAAAACTCTTGCTGTAGGGCGGCTCCCCACGGGAACTTCTTGGATGGAGCAATGGCGGTGGCCGTGCGCAAGAGTTGCTGAGTCGGAGTTGGGGCCATGTACATGGTTCCACTCTTTCTGCACAACACGGAAATAAAAACAGGGTAGTTCATGACTATAGTTACAGTACCTACTTCAGTTGGTCGACGGCTTTATAGAGTACGTCGAGATCAGCCTTTCGATCAACAGGAGCTTTGTATTTTGCGGGGTCTTCAGAGACATTCTTGAGAAATGTGATTATCTGTACAATCAAAGCCTCGAGACAAGTTCTGAAAGAGTGAGAAATTAACGTACCTGGGTCAAGTTCCATCCGTAAGCTACGGTGAACTCTACACCAAACTGGTCTTTGAAGGCAGTAATAGGGATGAAATCGGACATGGCAACCAGGTATACGTGGCGGATGAAAGTGAGCCTAAGAGGGACGTAAATGCA
>JBBPRP010000695.1:0-11390 GCA_038093135.1 Leccinum longicurvipes
TCCGATGGGGTACCGTGATATCTGATGTATTCCTGGGCCATCCAAACCACCCTGGCGCGCTCCGACTCTTTGATGTCCGCCTCTGCTCCGTTGACCAAATTAGAACATAGGCGGGTAAATTCGTTCTCAAACTTGGCTCGATCCACAAAGGCAGGCAGGCAAAGGATGATCGCAGCAGAAAAATCCTTCCACTCTAGGCTTTTCCCGTCAGCCGACCGCTCCGTAGATTCCGCATTCACGTCCGAGGCAGGAATGGCGAACGTGGTCGAGAACACAGCTTCGTGCAAGAGCGCTTCGAAAGTTCCCTTTACGATATGGCCATCTTCAACCACCAGCTCTGGATGTGTCCTTCTTCCCCAATACGCTCGCTTCTTTCTCCCGATAGACCCGACACCATCTTCTTTCATCCTTCCTGCCCTCCCAGGTTCATCGGAAACTTCCGATTCCGCGGCCACGTCTTCGAGGCTAGGTGGGATGACACCTGTGGGGAATAGCTCCTTGATAGCAGCGCTTCTGTCACTCGGCGGTTTATAGAAATATAACTTTGACCCTTTCAGCTCGGCCTTGAAAGGCTTCCAACCCTTTGCCAACGCTGAGTTGGCAGGGGTGCAGTACGACCGCTGGTAAGCCTGTATCATTGGCGCAGCATCCGTCAGACGATTGATAAATCCAGAGTTATAGGTGATCTGAGATGTCCGTCTCGAAACGAGGCCATCGTCAACTTTGGGCGGATCGTTGGAGGTGGGTGGAACTAGTAGCGAAGAAGAAGGTTGATGTGCGGAAGTCTGTGGTACTAGGTTGGAGGCCGAGTGCTTGTGAGAAGGACCGGCGAGACTGAAAGGGAAAACGCCACGGGTCATTGAATTGCCTGAAGATTTATCGTTCTCTAGGGGCTTCATCGAGTCTCCCGATCCTTTTCGTTTGGGACTGTTCGGGGAGAGGCCGAGTTTGGAAGCAGAGAGTTTCGTGGGTAACCTAGGCGCGAAGGTGTTCGTGCGTGCGGTCGGTGTGGGTGGTGAATCGTCGGATAAAACGAATGCTTCGGAGGTGGGAGAGGAGACGGATATGGATATATTAAGCTCATTCATGGTCAAAGAGTCATCCGGAAGGGTATCAGCTATATTTGCTGCAGCAGACGGAAGGGACTGCATGGTCGGACCCGCAGGAATGTCATTGGAGAGAGATGCAGGATGGAGAGTGGCACTGCTACTGCTTCTATTACGATACTCTTGTATCCTGTGCTGAAAGGAAACGTCGACCTTTGAGTGGGAAGGATCGGGGAAGCTTCTGAGGTCGTCTACGGACTTGGACCAAGTTTTGCGGGATATGTTGCGAAGGTCGCCAAGAGAGCCGTCAGTATCGGAAGAAGACTGTTGAGAAGATGGGTATACTGAATTAAATTCAAATGACTTCTTCCGTCTAAACGCAAGTTCTGCACCGGACCTGTACAGGATGATGTCAGTGAGTGACGGATGCGGCACGAGGCACGAAATTAAGTAAATCGGAACAAGACCCTTCACGCGACTAGAACAAACGGAGAAATCCACGTTGAACGAAAAGGGGCGCTTACCTGGTGGCAGAGTCCATTGTGTGCGGCTCAGACTGAAAGGATGACGAGAGGATGGGACGTGGGTCTGTGGGTCTGGAAATTTTGGGCCGCCTGCCCGGTGCACTTGTACTTGGCTCGTTGCCGATAGAGATGGAACGTGGGTCCGATGCCTTCCTTCCGAACCATTTCGAAGGTTTTGAAAGGAACTGTGAGATGCCAGAGGGGGAGGTCGAGCGTGCCTGGGGAAAGACGACGGCACCGGGAGAAGAAGGGGTCGATGTTGATGCAGTTGTATCCTGTGGACTGAGCGTGTTAAAGGTCTGAGGAGCGCGACGTGGAGCCATTTCTTGATGGCCACTTGGGCAAAGGAGCGCGACTGTTTTGGGTACGATTTACAGAGGGTATTAAGAGCCTGAACTTTGAAGTAATCGATGAGTTCGTTGGATCGAGAAAAGACACGCGTCGTGGACGTACTAAAGAAAGAGAGTTTAGTGGACGTTCACATACGACGTGGACGTGAAACAAAGTAGTGGATGGCGAGGTCGGGAAACCCCACGAACATGCGTTTTAGGAAATGTGGCGGTTCAGAGATCCCTCAACTTGCAGTAATTACACCGATCCTCGTCCCTCGTCAGCGAAAAAAAAAAAAGAACCAGCGTTTGAGACTGAATCCAGGAACACGTGCACTTGGACATGCAATGGGTTTCACAGTTGCTTACTTCCGTCCCGAGAATTCAATGATTAACTTGGCTCCCAAATGCATCAGTGGGTGCCCCAAGTCTCAGTCTGACCTCAATTCTCAGGGCCGGTCGCCAAGTTGGCATTTCATCTTGAAGTCCGACGTCCAGGTACCCTCTCCGAGCAATTCTATTGGAAGTCGAGTCGTCAGGTACATACTAAAAGGCCGACCCATTCCACTGGCCCCCCAGGGTCAGTAGCATTGGATCATTGTCTTCGATAGCCAGCGTTGATTTATTTCATCAGCTCCGGAGCTGCGTCGGTGCGTGCGGTCTCCTTGAACCCGTCAACATTTTGAGAGCCATATTCTAGTCGCATACCCTTCACTGAATATCGGACGAAGCCGATGTACAAAGCAAATATTGCTGTGGCTTCATTTGCTCGCAATCGTACAAACAGATCTCGCGAAAGGTCCTCCGAATCTTTCGGGATTCATGTCAAACCCAAACTTAACACGCCTGGGTGCCATACCTCGATCATATCATCCCCTCAGTTTCGCAAACTAGACAACTTTGCAAGAACTTCACACACAATCACGGAATTAACATACATGTACTCGACGACCGACCGTAATTTGCGGTATGCCTTACATCGCCAAACTTGTTGCTCCATCGACTTACGCCCCGTCCTTGACAGCCAACCAAGAAGGCCTGTTGGAGATCTCGTTCCACCACCTAGAAACAAAGTCAGCACACTTTATACTGCCAGTTCGGAGATGTCCCACTTGGCTACGTTGGGCCTCTTCGTCACTTCATCACTGTAACCCATCATGAAGAGCGTGCTTCCGTAAGGCAAGTGTTGCAAGTCAACGAGCGTCACGTTCTACAATCGTCTGATGAGCGACAGGCATATCGAACGAGTGGTCGATTATCCACATACATTTCCACCCAAGTATTTCTGCTTGCTGAGGATCTTTTCATACACATCGAGGTTGGCTCTAAGCTTTTGGATATGCTCCTCCACCTTGGCTTCGTCCGGCTTCAAACCACGGAATCTACACGCTGATCGGATGTCAAACCCTTAGACAGATAATTGCAAACACACGGTTTGAACAACTTCTCGGACGCCAGAGGCCCAGCCTGGGAGTTGAAGTTGAAGATCTCGACCAGGTATGCCTGCTCGAACAGCGCCTCCTCCTTGGGGTCGGTGGGAATGAGACCTTCGGTGCCCTGGTTGGCATACTTCTTGATCAAGTAGCGAGAGATGGCGCGGGACTCGTAGAGGATGAAGCCATCATCGTCCTTGCATTCGCATCCAAATGGTTGCTCAGCGTCTCGCGCAGCGTCGAATTAGGTGCCACAAGTACTACTCACGATGTACGGAACCTGGCCCCATGGCTGCTTCTCCAGGTACTCGGGAAGCTTGTGCTGGCCCTTGGTAAGGTCGACGGCCACCAACTCGTAGGGTATATTCTTCTCCTTGCAAATCAAAGCGACCAGACGCGTGC
The DNA here is from genome assembly GCA_038093135.1 of Leccinum longicurvipes. Lineage (NCBI taxonomy): Eukaryota > Fungi > Basidiomycota > Agaricomycetes > Boletales > Boletaceae > Leccinum > Leccinum longicurvipes. The sequence goes on from JBBPRP010000695.1 coordinate 3,735, forward strand.
AGGTGGACTTGGTGTAGCCGTAGAGCTTGAGGACCATAGTTAATGTAACGGCAGAACTGTTGATTTATATGATGGATGGAGTTTTGAGCGTTTGAATCGCGTAGAATGCCTGGTTATATATGCGCAGCCTGAGGCGTGTTGTCCTACCCATATCCGCTAATCCGCTAATAAATATCAGCAGCCGATGCTCGGGGTCAAGCTTTCAAGGATAAAGGATTCCTGAAACTTGGAAGCTTGACATGCCACATGCCGGGATGCCGATTGGCGTAGTAGAGCCCAGCAGCACCGACGATGCACTGATCATCATCACATGCAATCTTGATCTTACTCAGCCGACCATTCATCCAGTATATTCTGAGTCAGACACTTACAGGTAACTGGCCACCCTCCATTTGGCCTGCGGCTTCGGTGTCACTGCTGACTGAGATGCTGATTAAACATCGACCTTTTCGGCAACCAGAGCTGAGAAATCAAAGCGACGATTTAACAGCGCGCCAAGTTGCCACGGTGATTTGATGCGAGTGGAGTGATTCTGTCCAACCAATGGAAGAAGAAGAATTAGGACACGAGCGCTAGTGAACGCAACTCGAATTTGCTCATCACGCGATGGGTGGAGCAGTAGTTGATATACGAAGCAAACTCTACAGAATAAGGGTGGACTAACGCCAAATTTTTGCGCAGTCCCGTCCACACTTGAGACTGGCGCAATTTGGGAGACATCCCTCTTATTCGAGGCTCATTTTTGGGGTCGATACGTATTCGTACTACCATCAGTTCATCACGCCGCCGCCACTTAGCACGTATGTTCATGAACATTCAAATTTTAGTTTAGACACAATTCACCATTCAAATCGATGTTCTCAAGGGTGCGATAAATTCCTTTGCGTGGGTTCGTAAATGGCACAGTTCTTGCTGTAGTAGTACCGTTCTGATCTATTTTTCCCTCATTCACCCCCGATTGAACCGTTGGGCCCGAATCGCTGCGGGTGGGCGGAAATGAAGATAATTTGACAAGTACTTGTTTCTGGATTCTGCCGCTCTCCCTTCACTCTCCGCCGCATTTTGACAGGGGCCAGGCCACCGGATGGGCACATCTCCTACTATTTGGGACTCGGGAGAAATCGGACGACTGAAAGTTCAGCGGAATATTGGCAAGTGATAATCAATCGATCAAGGGTGGCGTTTTAGAAAATCAACTCCGCCTCAGCGCACTACACGACGCGGCCATCGACAAGTAGTAAGCACTATACTTCACGTTGGCAGGCATAGAAAAGTAGAATTGGACCATACCCTTTCACTCCATCCAGGACATTGAGGCACGGAGATACGAGAATGCAAAATCGATAGTTATATGCAAGTTATCATCGTCATGTGGACGAGTGTCGGCGGTGCGCTCATTGAGAGGGAATTCAAGAACCCACCTACCATAAGCATTGAGTGAAATCTGAAAACAAAGACAAAGCCCCTTCGTCACGAGGCTGAATTCAAATGCTTCACAGAATCAGGAATCTGATTACAATGTATTTTGCGATTTCCGGGGTCACCAATGAAATTGAAGAGCTTGAAAGTTGCTCCGCTTCAATAGTCTCGTCGGCACACTCGGCAGCCAACAAAATAATCGATGGGCTAGATACATATACACTTTCTGGATGCCATGCAAACCGTGCCTATGTCGTACTTATTTAGTACGAATCGTTCCCCATTGTTTGCGTTACAAGTACAGGCTTGGATAAAGTCGAGATTAGCCATTTACCCTGATGTCCCGAAAATGAATGGTATAACTTAGTGTGAATAGACCTGCATAGTAGTACTAACAAAGCAGCGTACTACTACCGTCTTGTAGTGATGACAGACTAGAATATGGCGCCTAGAAGCAACCTTGCAAGAGAGATGAATGGCTCTATTTTCCGTCGTGTTCGATCCAATTATCAATCTGGCGTGTTGCCGGATTCAGTAGAAGTGATAACGCCACCGCCAAGACTTGTATTTGTTTATGAAACGAAGACTTTCGAGCTAGTTCGAGGTCTACGTGTCATGTGATCAGCCTGCTATCGCTGTTAGTTCCTGAACCCCTTGACCTATCGGGGAAATGCATACGGTCCCACCTAGAATTGTGCCTAGCTCACCTAACCAACCCATTGAAACACCTGCAGATTCAAAAAGTGCAAGTGGTGAGAAATAGATATCGGTAATAAACAAGCCCACGAGCCTACGAACGTAGGTGCCAACTTAATGAATTGTCGAGCAGAATCCAGAATGTGTCGTGCTCAGTAGTACTAGTGGTCGTCGTGGCGTGTGGCACGACGTAGCATTAGCACATATGGCGGCCACGCCGCCGAGTGCACTGCGTATACCCACGGGCCATGAGCATCAACCCAACCCGTCGAGGGTACGGGTACGGGTCAGCGCTGGGACGGCACCCGCAGGTATACCTGTGCCAGTCCCGCTGCCAGGGAGACATTCATGTGAATTCTCTGACTTACCAATGCAATCTTTCGGGCCATAGAGTTTGGAGTGGGCTTCATGTGATGAAATCCGCACTACTCGAGTACCAGTGACTGCCCTGTGCCTGGTCAACATAGGTTCCAAGGCCCGGAACTGCTGGAAATTAGAGTCATACAGTCAGGATTGCCAAAGAAAAACGCACCAAAACATAGTGCAGACACGTTAGACCCTGCTAGACCACTGAGATCTTCCACTTCAACCTCCAGGCTACCCATCTAGCGTAGGAGAGGCTGATTTCAAAATGTATGGCTTCTGTCATCGGTGCAAAAGATCCGATTTCCGATTATCATATTAAAGAGTGGAGGGGTTGAGTAGATGAGGCCAAGGTCGCCGAGTGCCTCGAAAAGCCTTGACGGGTACGATCACATTCTCAGCAGGTATGAAAACCTGGCTGGAAACATCAATTGATAATTTCCCCGTTGCCCGATGTGCCTGTTGCTCATTCCAGCGTGAGGCTCGCTGACCCTCAATACTCGTCTTATGGAAGCATCTATACCCCTCCAGTCATGGCGATGTGTTGCTGAAGAGATCCAACGTGATCAGGCGCGAAAGATTTGAAATGGTCCACACAGTCAGTACTTAAGTACTGACTCGGGCGTTCGGTTATAGGTAGTGGAAAAATATCTCTAACAGGGCTTCTTGGGAGGCTGTCAAGGATGGGGCAGATTCCCGTTGGTTGTCTTGTGTGTGCTGGCTCCCGGAAAGAGTATTATCGGTGAGAATTATTGATTGGCACGCAGTGCATGAGGCTGCACGCAGATAGGAGACGATGTGCGCTCGATCGAACGATGATCATGATTGCATGGCACGAGCTGGGCAGTTGGGTTTTCTTAAAAACCGTGCGCAATGTTTTTTTTTTTTTCGTGGGAACGAATTATATAACTCATATCGGAAGTTCAACTTGTTCGAGCTCTTATCATGCTACCTTTTTTCCCTTCTCATGTTGTGGTTTCTTGCCGAGTACTCCACTAATGGGACACAGACGAATGATGTTAAACGTATTATGTTGTTATTTATATAACGTCATGAAATGTGAAGTGTTGAGTTTTCGTTTCTCTCAATTACTTATCAATTGCTCCCTCGAGTTAAGGAGGAGGCGCAAGTGCGCCACTACGATCAAAGCCGGAATCGACCAGTGCCACTAACTTGCAGGCCAGGGATTTATGAGTGCCCTCATAGGAGATGCCGAATGAGTTCATGAGCATTGCGGGGACTCCATTGAAATCCGTTCTCGCCGTATGTGAAAAAAAAAAAAAACTTTGCCACAGCCGGTCGTCGCGTGCGGCTCTTCCCCGTGTTCACTAGGAATGTTGCCTGGAGATTAATCCATTGACAACCCATGATGGAGTGTCACGGTCGATCATCGGCCCAATTCGACCAAAAATGATCAACAGCATCTACTGATTCGAGTCGAAACGACGATACCAGTGCCACAGCTTCCACAATGGGAAACAAATACAGATCAGTGGCAGTTCGTCGATGATCAAGTGCATAGTAAGAGTCTCTCAGGATCCCCGCTGCCCGAGATTCCTATCGTGTTTTCTTAGAAATCAGACCTTGAGTCAAGTACTTTTGTCCTATGCATCGTCGAATGCTTTGTTTGGTTGATGCTTCCCCCTATGAATTACTGGTAAGTAACGAGAGTCCCGGACTGCATTGTAGAGTCAGTGGGTCCTATCGTTAAATTCCCGAACCAGAAATTGCGCCTCCGCCTCAACATCGGCGAAGCCCAACTGGTGCAAGTTTCGACACTAAAATATGAATGCCGGGTTTCGAGACTAGATTAAATTGATGCCACTTTTGTTAGTTCAGGTTTTGACACTGGTTTTGGCCTATCCGAACTAATTAATCTCTCTCTGACGCGTTACGTTATTCGCTAAGGTTCGAGAAGGCGAGCGCTGCCACCGCCATCCGCCCACCATCGGATCATAGTAGTAGTACTATCTCCATTTCCCGCAGAAAAATTAAATTCGCAATAGCGAATGAGCCAATAAGGGTAACAAGTGACCACGACAAGCCCTACGTTCTCCCCTTGAGAGGGACGGGGCCTTACCGAGCAGCGCCTCTGATGCGAGGTGGTTCTGATGCTCGCTAAGTCGATGTTCGTTCGTTGGGATCTCCGGTGCCTCACTGCAGCCTAACAAGTTTCCTTCTGCTTTCGTGACCATTCCGTAGTGGATAAGTCAGCATCAGATATGAGCCGCCTTGCTACGCACAGCACAGAATTTCGGCCTGAGCATATATAACCAGCCGTCCAAGTCGTTGTACCCCATCCAATCCCCCCAGTCCTCTACATCACACAGATCCAAGTCTAGTTGTCACAATGGTTCTTAAAGTGTACGGTCACCCCAAGTCCACCGCTGCTCGCCTCGTCGCCTTGGTCTGCAAGGAGAAGGAGATCCCATACGAGGTCGTGCTCGTCGATCACTTCAAGCGCGAAAACAAGCTTCCAGAGCATCTCAAACATCAGCCGTTTGGCCAGACTCCATACATCGTGCGTAGCGTCACGTCGAGTGCTACGATGCAAAGGTCTCTGATCCACGGCTTACTAGATCGATGATGACTTCGTACTCTACGAGTCGCGCGCAATCGCTCGTTACTTGATCAGGAAATTCCCCAACCAGGGCACTGCTGGCCTCGTCCCCACTGATCTCCAGCAGGAGTCCTTGTTCGAACAGGCAGCCCAAACAGAGGTCTTCCACTTCAACCCCCATTCCACTCCTCTGATATTTGAGAGGGTGATCAAGAAGTATGTTTGCAGTCATCTGTGCAAAATCTCCGTTTCTAATTAGCGTGTCAAAGGATGAAGGGTCTTGAGCCAGACACGAAGAAGGTTGAGGAGTGCCTTAAAAATCTGGATGCGTGTCTGGATGCGTACGAGGTCATTCTCAGCAATCAGAAATACCTGGCTGGAGAGGTACGTTGATATTATTCTTATTTCATGATATTTCCCGTGTCTCACGAAACTTGCAGAATCTGACGCTCGCTGACCTGCAACATCTACCCAATGGCACGATGCTCTTTGCTGGGGGTCTCGGTGACGTATTGCTGAAGAGGCCCAACGTAGCGAGGTACGGGACTTGCAAACTGTATGGTGTGACCTGGACTGACAGGATGTTAATCTAAATAACATAGGTGGTGGAAGGAAATTTCGAGCCGACCTTCTTGGGAGGCGGTAAAGAACGGCGCTTAATGTGATAAAAGGAGCGAGATGTAGGCTGTGATGCGGCGATCACGTACACTGCTGTGATTTTCCTTTCTTGCATGTGAATGTTCTTGTTAAACCAATCGAGGTGAATAATTATGAATGGTTGCTGTTGATTGAGATCGCGGGGCAGAGTAAAGTTTGTCTCGTGACATCAATATGATGCAGCGTGTCCACTTGTCCCCGAGTCTCAGTAAATACTACTAGACTACAACCAGTGATGAGTCCGAGACTCTAAAGAGAAGTTCTTGACCAGGAAAGATTTCTTTGCCCACATTTGGGGAAGGTAGTCGTGTCTCGCTTTTTCCCATGTACCTGATTTGTCAGTGTTTCTAGATTGTCGCTTATGACAATGCCCCTCACACCGGTCGCCGTTTATTTTGCTGAAAGTTGTGGTGCCAACCGACAGAATCGCCTGTACTCTGGGATCAATTAGCGAAATCGTAACAGCAGATGGGTAAATCGATCTTCCCTGATGAGTTCCGCTTGTACCGGTCCTAGCTGGTGATTGCGCTCGATGAAGCTCAGATGCCTCGCTTACTTTGATAAATGGCAGAGATTACATATCTGCCAGCGGATGCTGCGAGCGACCTCAATGACGGAACGCGAAGAGGGCTTACATGGTAGACGAGCTCTCGTTCTTGAGTATATTTTCCTGGTAATACTCTTGAAAGATCTGGAAAGCATCAGAAGACTTGTCCGTGACATATCCAAGTCTGTTTTATCGTGTCAGCTGAGACGCGCGATACGAATTGTAGCCTGGAGAGAAGCCACGCACACTGCGCAAATGGTTAAGGCGGCCCTATAAGCACGATTCCCGACGTCCTGACCACTCGGATCCGAACTGGAAAACAGCCCACACAGCCCAAGGACGACGGACCACGCCATGAGACCTCCATCTAGCGCATTCCCTGCATACTCAGTATACTTCCCCATCAATTCTACACCTTTATTCGGCTCCGCATCTTTGTCTTTGGTTTGTTTATGAATCGTCTACGGCGATTCGGACACCGTGAGGTTCACAACAAGGGTGCTCACCGCTACCCTGTTGGATGTTGTTTCTTCTATCTGGTTGAGCGGATTGGACTTGACTTGATGAGATGTCGCCAGGGGGACAGTACGAGCCGCCAACTTGCCAGTGAATACAGGCACTCAAGCGCTAAACAAAGAGTAACTCCAGAACCGTCACGGAAATATGACGAACAGCGCAACGTACCTGTTCCGGAAGGGCCCCGAAGGAGCCCAACAGTCGTAATAAAAAATAAAATAAAACAAAATAAAATAAAACAGAATAGACAACAGGAAATTATGCACCGGAGGGATTAGGAGAGACAAATACAGGGGGATTCGAGTGAGTCGTTTTTAAGCTTCACTTCCTAACTCTTATCCCACAATTTATCTTGGTGTTGAAACAGTGGGTATATGCTCAGCTGGTATCATTAATACACGTACCCATGTTACAGGTCGAAGGTCAAGTCGTTCGTAGTAGCCAAAATTTTAGCCTAACTCAGGCTAATGTTATGTACGTACTTACTCAGGTTCCTTCTCCATCCTTCCGGGAGAAGTCAACATCAGCAAGTTGGCTCGAAACGTAATCGCTTGACGCTTCTTTTATGGGGGTTTTGTGGTCTCCGATTGGACCAAAAACTGTACCATTACTTTTTCGTCGACCAAAACGAGCTAGAGTGAGTTTTTGCCGGGTTATAATCTGGGTGCCTAGTTTTCAACTCGGCTACATCTTGCCGATGAAGGCGGTCCGAGTGGCGGTGCCGGTGAACATTTTGTCAACTCCATTGGTGTCACACATTGGTCACGTCCAATACCTTTAGAAAGTTTGCTCTGCCGCGCAATCAACAGCAGCCAGTTATACATGATTATTCACCTCAATTGATTTTACAAGAACATTCACATGTAAGTAAGGAAAATCACAGCACTGTATGTGATCG
>JBBPRP010000696.1:0-11361 GCA_038093135.1 Leccinum longicurvipes
CACACTGTCTGACATCGTCACCTCGGTCGGTGGAGATGGTGATGGCGATCCGTTGGGTCTGGGTGCCAAACACGAGTGCGCAGATCAATTCATCACTTCTCGACTCATCTCATTGACCCATCTTTCAGTCTTAGGGCCATGGATGCTGAAACGAGTAGGGACTTGCTATTCTTGCAAGCTCCGGGTCTGACAAGCGTGTAGGGGCTACTGTCATGTTGACCTCAAAATCGTTCGACCCCAAAGCATTCTTGGCTGTTGTCCATCCCAACGCAACGTACCAGGACTTGGCTGCCGGCATATACCAACTCCAAGCGTCCATAGACGCACGTTCTCAACAGGTTCGGGTGCTCGTCGAGGACAACTTTGATCGTTTCGTCGCGGTGAAAGCTTCCACGGACGGTGTGCTCTACGAATGTATTACTCCTGTCCGTCGCTGACAGTACACAAAGCTTTATATGCTGAAATGCGGGAAGGCCTTCTATCGGACGCGAGCGACTATGCGTCAAAGCCGCTCACCGATCACCTGAAACGTAGGCCAGCGCGTTTGGCGTCCACCGTCATGGGACTCCATCTGAGCGCACGTCTCTTCAGGTTCCGCCGTCAAAGCTAACCAGGTCTTTCTCCCGGTCTTGGAGAATTCTGCCAAGGCTCAGAGACTGCGTTCCACGCTCTCAGTGTTCGAACGCTCGAAATTCTTTTTCAGTCTGCCCGGATCTCTTACGGAATCTATCGAAGCGGTTAGTCGGAGAATTGCTTTACTGTCGTGCGTATTGATGTTCTTCGCGCGCAGGGCAAGTATGAGGCTGCTTTGCGAACTTACAACAAGGGCAAGTTTCTACGGGAATCTCGCCAAGGACAAACGACGCCTGCTGAGTCTGGCGCCAACGGTCGGTCAGATGGCTTCATGTCCGAACAAAAGCGGATACTGGACAAAGTCTGGTCGAATGTCGAAAAGGTCATGACGGAGATGAAATCTCTACTCCTGTCCAAACTGCAAGAGCCTAGTCGGAGTGTCGAGGAACAAGAGAAGACGATAGAGTATGTGGCTCACTGTTGGCGAATGCGCGTTTCCTCATTGCTCGCAAGGATTTTATTGGAACTGAACACTTCGGAGGACCCTATATGGACTTATTTTGACAGTCAACATACTCACATCATGAGACAGATCAACGCTTCGTACCGATCTGGTGTCGAGGCCATCAATAGTGTGTGTACGCTTCGCGGATACGAGGTGTTGTTAACCTTTCTCTAGGTGCACTGAGCAAGGCCCCACCTGAAATCGGTGACCCTGCTGGTCTCAATGCCTTACTGAAATCCCAATTACACACATGCGTCGCTTCCCTCGAGACTAAGCAACCTGAAACTACGATTGGTAAGCCTTGACATAGTTCTTAGCTGGGTTATTATCCAACATATTTACAGCTCAGAGTGGTGGTCATGAAGTTTGGGAGGTAATTTTCGAAATGATAAAGAACATGTCTGAGACGCTGCTCTCTTCGCTGCCCAATTTCTGGAAGGTTGCTAGAAGCTTTATAGAGGGAAAGTTCAAGAGGGTGTGTTTGAAACTCGTTCTCTGGAATAGACTTACTAACGCTGAGAATTCCAGCCGTCTGGCTCCCGTCGAAGTGCTCAACAATGTAGTCAAATGGCGCTCGACATCGTGAAGCTCTATGTTTCACTCGTGTCTGAGTTCTTTAGTCTTTCTGACGCAGCAGTGACGCAAAGGAATAGCAACAATTCTCCACCGAAACTGCTTCCGAAACACTCGAACTCCTTGACTACTGCCCATTTCTTGGTCAAGATCCTCATGGAGATCCAAGATTGCGCTAGCGAGGTCGCGGGGATGGACATCGTTCCTGAGGCTGGCTCAAGTTTGAGGAATCTAACAGATAGTGCTCGATGGAAATTCGGTGACATTCTCGTCCGCGTTTGGTTGCGAGGTTGTAAACTCCATTGAACTTCTCCACGCATGTTGCTGATCATGATGCTAAACAGATGCAACTCTATTCCATCTCCTCGAGACATGGACGCCATCCACGTCAGATCCTTCCGTGACACAGTTCATGTCTTTATTGGAAGTATTCCAGAGACATTTAACTACGTCTGTGTTGAAGCTCTCCGGAGGAATCGAGTTATCGTCTACGAATTCTTCATTCCGGACCATACAGCAGAACCAAATTTCACCTGCGTATATGGCAAAGATCACCAAGGCGTTTCTGGATGCAGTTTACGCGTTTTTGGATGGCTTGGTTCTTCTAACCACTCCCGAGTGGTCAGTGACGACGGAAACTTCAAGTCCAGGTCAGCAATCGTTGTCGAAACCGTTCGATTTGAACGACGTAGTGAGTATGACGGATCGACGAAGATCTCAATCGCCTCATGGTTGAGTAGGACACCAGACTTCTTCTCATGCTGTCCAACTTTGTGTACCTCTCGGGAACCCTGACCCACAACATGATCTCTCAGCTCGAAGGTGCGTGTGGTGTGCCGAAGGAAGACGACCGAAGCGTGCGTTTCCTGTTCTCGTATTTCCAGGAACGAAGTCAACGAAACTTGTTTTAGGCGCTCACCAAGGTAGTACAAACGTTGGACAAGAGGTTATTGGATTCATATGTGAAGCCCAAGTCTGGTATGGTGACCAAGATACTACGGGAAGGCATCCTGGACCGTGACATGGACTGGTACGAGACCCCTCAGCCAACTGGTAAGCACGACATCTTGATGCCCGTTGATGCCAAGAATTTGAATCTCAAATAGGGATTCGACCCTACATGTACCGAGTGTCGATGACGCTCGTGGAAATTCACGCACAAGTCAGCCGCGTTGCGGAGGGGCTGCTTGATCGTGTTTTGCACGCGCTTGTCGAGGACGCTGCCGACGAGGCTTTGCGCTCGTTCCAGCAAGTCAAACGGTTTGGCATGGGTGGCATGTTGCAAGTGAGAGGGCATCACCGTTGCTCGTTCTGGGAATCCGTGAGAAATCTTAATATTGTTCCACATAACAGGCCACACTCGAGATTGAATTCATACATCAAACGCTTGCCCGATACGTTTCGCCAGCGGCGACCAAGACGCTTTCCGAGCTATACAACAAGATATCCATGGCGTATTCCCGACGCCCCGGGGACGAGAACCTACAGGGACACCTTGACAATGTGAAGAAGATACTGGCCGAGAGTCGGCGGGCGACGAGCATTGAATTTATGTGTTTCAGGCAGCCAAAGGAAAGGGGTGGTTCCAAAGCGACGAGCGGCAAATCGAAATCTAAAGGAGAGGGCTCATCCCGTTCCACCGGACAGAAGCGGTCGGGTGTTTAGGAGGATTGTGTAAATTGACTTCCATTCACATTCATATATATAGTATACCCGACAAGAGTAATGTGAGGTGTGTGCTCGGGTGCATTTAGATCGATGAGGTTCCATTGCAATGCGGCACGCCACCTCGAAACTGTTCCTGGCCCCTGGGTGAGACCCACGATAGCAATGCGGGTTGTTTCGATGTTTAACATTATGATGCGTACACATAGTTGAACGTTGACGCGGCGACTTCACTGGACCGACGCTGCTTTCGTGTGCTGAAAAGTTGGGGCTTCTTCGGTTCACTTTCGACACCGTGGTCAAGATGCGCGTTAACCCCATGCGTGCGCGCCATGATGGTCGCTGCCAGTGGCAATTTGAAGTGTGCCCTTCTAGCGCCGTGAGTGTTACTAATTCCTTGGGCACCAATCATCGACCCAACGATATCACACGCGTGCTAGGGACGCACTCAAGTTGACATATTCTCGCTTCTAGCCCATCAGGTCGGCGATTTTTCTTAGCCGGACGAGCGTCTAGAAGTCGTCGGTAGCGCCAATATTAGGCAACGCATGTCAAGCACCGTACTCTCACCACCCTTTTCGTTCCCTCATCCCCTACTTTGATTTCCTTGATTCAGACGATGGCGACCCCGATGACCAGCTTCCGAAAGCTTGATCGTGAGGACACCAGGAGCGAGTTTAGTCAAGTGGACGTGTCGGAGCTTAACAACGAGTACAAGGTACCACCGCCCAAGTGAGTATTTTTTAAGCGCCTTTTTTTTCCTGTGTGGCATCCTGTGGAGGATTACTGGACGTCGGTTATATTAGATACCGACATGCAGCGCCATCGGCACCATGGCCATGGATGGAATTCGACCAAGACGAAGCCGAGGTCAGGCCACTTACGCCAGTAGACAACGTACTATGGACCCGATACCCCACAAGTCATTTTGGAAACTGGACCGCGAAGCAAGTGGACCGATGCCGCATGTTGACGATTTGCAGAGACAACTACCAGTGTCAGATACACAAAGTGGAGGTGTGTAGGAATGGGGGTTTTCGCAAGATCGAGGAGGCAGAGCGAACGCGCAGGATAATCTCAGAGCCTGCTGTGGCGAGGGAGTATTGGGACGAATTGCATAAACCGGTGAGCGCTTCATTTTCGCTCCGTTTTCGCCGACGGTAGTTCTAAGGTGTCTGACAGCTCGATCCTGAACTCCGGGTCCAAGCTCTTTTCGTCGAGAGCATCACCTTGAACGTGTTGCAGATACTGGGTGCAAGGTGCGTTTTCTGCGACTAAGGTGTGTTCTGCCCTCATGGCTCCCCTCCCAGATATAACATCGAGCCCTTTTTCTTCGCCTCTTCTGCAAACTGGATTCCCTCGCGATACCAGGAAGATCCACATCATGGCGAAGGAGATCGTGCGTGATCTGTCTCGTTGAACGCCATGTTTGTGTCCGGCTTACATTTTCTAGACATCACCGTCGTCCTGCCATTTGTACGAGCAGTCAGCAATGAACGACTGAGGGCCACTCCTTTGCCATCAGACGAAATACAACCCCAACCCCTACCTGGAAAAGCTCCCATCACAGGTGTCTATCACATTCGATTTTAGTTCCACAGGGATTGATTTTGGGTTTCAGATAAAAATCAGACCATCGATACCCAAGCCCCGCTTGTCCTCTCCGGTATGTAGTCGTGACAGAACATCCCGTATGCCCATCCTCATGATCTCTCAGAACGAAAGATATTGTTACAAGATTTACTCGCTATACACATGGTCCGCAATACGGAAACCAACGTCATCATATCATACCACCATAATTCGCAATTCCAAAAGACGACAGCCAAACGCTTACAATCTCTCGTGCATAGAACCGGCGATAGTGTATATTGGTCGAAGATCTACCACAAGACGAAGGATCCAACGTTTGTATTTCTTTCTATCCTTTGGTATCCACTGTATGCGTGGGACGAGGCGCTCGAGGAGCTCTATGCGCATCTGACCAAGCGACTTGTAAGACACGAATCCTTCGAGGTTTATATGTGCTCAAGCCGTTCGTGCAGGAAACCACTCGAGCTGAAAATGCCACTGAACATACTGCACTCACGCGAGAGTTGCACAAGTTGCAAGCTCACCTATTGTACTATCAACAACTTCTGCGTGACTTTTCCAAGTCGGTCGAATTCGTGTGGAAAACGCACAACCCAGCCATGGACGCAGACTCGATCACTGATGTTGAACGAAAAGTTTCCAAGGACGTGATGGATCTCGAGGCGAACAACCTGTTGTCCGAGATTGAGAGGCTGGAGAAGCAACGGAAAATCCAGTCCGACCGACTGGACAACGCTATAAGGCTGGTGCGTCTCCTGATGTTTCTTTGATCAATCGTGTGCTTTTTTCTTAATGGAACGTGACCAGGCGTTCGCGACCGTCAATATCGAAGACAGCCACAGCATGCAGAAGCTGACCATGGCAACTCTGAAGGATTCTGCTGCCATGAAACAGGTGAGTATAAACGTTCATGGTACTTTCGTGATACTTATCACTGGTTCTCTAGATTTCGTACCTGACTATAGTATTCCTGCCTGCCAGTTTCCTCGCCGTGAGTTCTCTTGCCGTCTCCCGTCTTTCCTGTACGAGGCTCATGGTGACGTCGATAGAGTGTATTCGGAATGAACGTCGCGGAGATCAACCCCAACACAAACGAGACCTTGCCTAACTATATCGTGAGCACCGTCATCCTGACGGCGATTACCGCTTGGTTTGTTATCGCCCTCCAGGAACATAGCTCGTTCCACAGAGGTGGTAGTCATTACTTGGAGCGCGTCTTGTGGCCAGCATTTTATGGCTACCGTTCGATGAGAAAGATGATGATGCAGGCCAAGGATCGGTATGGTCAGTGGCGGCAACAGCGTAGGGTCTAACAGACGGACGGGGACGGGTAGATTGTTGGCACGGTACTGGCCAGATTTCACGGGTGATATATTGTTCTCTTGCATATGGGGATTGAGTCTGGTGCTCAGATGGACTTGGTTTTGGTCGTGGAGCTAAGTTTTTAGATCTCACGATAGTGCGTTTGTTGCGACGTTTAGCATGCTTGTTGTTTTGTCTAATGTAATTGGACACTGTCTTTTTTACATAATTATTTTGCATGACAAGACGGTCTACGCTTCGGCTGTTAACGGACGGACGGGGACTGGCCAGATTTCACGGGTGATATATTGTTTTCTTGCGTATGAGGATTAGGTCTGGTGCTCAGATGGACTTGGTTTTGGCCGTGGAGCTGAGCTTTTAGATCTCACGATAGTGCATTTGTTGTATCATTTAACGTGTTTTGTTTTTTTTCTCTTTTGCATGACAAAGCGGGTGATCTGGTCTCGGGGCCGGTTCACCCATTGAATCGTAAACGGCGCAACTTGGTACCAGTCCCCTGATGATATTAACGTCAGAGACGTGGCATGTGAGAAGCGGTACAAGTTGTCACTGAATTATGCCCCCAGTATCGAATGAAGCGCAGGAAAAAAACATGTTTGCGATCAGGTTTCTCATTCCTACAACTTGTCAACCTCCATGGGCAGACTGCACCTTGCCGAGGGATGGATTCTTAGGTAAATGGCGAAAGCGTTGGCAAATTGTTGGTGATAACCGCTGCTATAAGGACGCTGGAAAGTTTTCAACTTTCAACAAATCGTCATTATGAGTAGAGATGACTAACGTTGTATAAGTCACATGTGACTTTCGCGAAAGCCCCTACGCTAAAAGAAGGCTCATCCAGACGTATGCAGCGCAAGTTCTCCAAGGTAGAAATAGAGATGGCAAGCGAGGGGAAAATAGGACTGCACGGAATGAGGCCATGTGCAACGAGAGCACGTGCACTCTCACAATCAGGAGAACGGGATATGTTCGTCTCCGTTTGAAGGGTGTAAATGTCGACAATGTCGACTGTGAAGTCATACTCCGAGGTGGTGGTCTCAGACGAAGGGTTACCACCTTCATTTGATGGAGGAGGGTCCTTCCAGCTAATATAAGCATCGGCCATTCCGTTCGCAACGTATTCCCAGTTCTCCTGAAGACGAGTCTGGCGAAGGCGCCGTGTTCGCTGATCCTTGTACTGGCGCCGGCTGCATGTTATGAATAAATCATTTGCAAGTCAACTTACAGCAAGAACTTACAGCTTTCCGACATGAGAGATCGCGCCAATGGACGACACGATGCTTTCTTCGTATCGCTTCCGTTCTTTGACTATGCCAACCTGATTGAGGGTTCGAGCGCTGGCACTTGCTCCAACTTGAACACGCACCTCCCGAGATACACCTCGGGGAGGCATGGCGAGGCCGGATGATTATGGGGGAGAAAGAAAATATTTAGGCCATTGGGCTAATTAGCCGAACGTGACACGAAATACGACTCGGAGGTGGCTTGCCGTCAGACCATCATAACTTGAAGGACCGTCTGTTCCTTGAACCAACAAATGCATCAAACATCTCATGCGAAAGAAAGAGTTCTCCAAGACTAAACTGGTCCCATTGATAGTACGGGTACTAGTAAGTGCACGACCCCGAAGCCGACGGTGATCCGAGTTCCACCGTCCACATGGCCATTTTCTACATCTCCGGTCCAGGGAACCGAGTTGTCGTCTTCCCTCAGGTGTTTACAAGGTTCCACAATGTCTGCATCCCCCGTCGACCTCCCTGTTAAACCGGATTTGCTCAACGTTTCGGACTCGGAAAAAGGAGTCGGCGATGGTGAAGCGAATATCAACACCGGGTATACGCCCCTCCGATTCTTGCATCGCATCAGCGCCCTCTTGGCCCACTATGGCGTAGAAACGCATGGGTACGTCCGCCCTCGCTCAAACTCGAACTCAAACTCGACTGACGACTACAGCATCGCACCCGTCCCGGTCGCTGAACGAGTCGACACTCGGTGGTATCAGATGTTTTTCGTCTGGTTTTCGGCCAACATGAACGTCCTCGCGTACGTGTCCTCACTGTACACGCCATCGGACTCGAGGGAAAATGGGTCACAACTGATTTTCAGTCTTTTGCCGACAGGTTCGGCACAGGAACCTCAGGCCCCGCGTTCTTTGCACTGGGCGTCCGCGATGCGATCGCGACCATCGTCGTAGTAGATCTCGTGTAAGCCCCGTCCCGTTTTTGAGTTCGGATGCTCATCAGAGAGGAACGTTCAGGTTTTGTCTCTTCCCTGCATTCTTGTGAGTCAACACACAACGTCTCGTATCCGCGCATGCGCAGGTTGAACATTCCGTGTATTGTAGCGCAGCGTTTGGACCCAAACTGGGGATGCGTGCCATGGTGCAGTCACGCTACTCGTGGGGGTGAGTAGGTCCATAATCCATATGATTTTTGTGCGTGGTTTCTGACGATGAGTTGGCAAAAGATATTACGGAGCCATCATACCCAGCGCACTCAATGTGTTTTCGATGCAAGGGTTCTTGATTTTGAATTGCATTATCGGTGGACAAACGTTGGCGAGTGTCAGCCCTCACTTGAATGACACACTAGGTATCGTGATCATCAGCATGATCTCTCTCGCTGTCCGTTGCCATTCCGTTACATCCGTTCGTCCGTTGCATTAAACCGCCTCGTAGGTGACCTTTTGCGGTTACCGATTCCTTCACTGGTGAGAAGTCAGATGTTGGGTTGTATCCGCGGTTAAAACTTTGTCCACAGGTATGAAAGCATCGCATGGCTGCCGAATGTCGTTGCTTTCATTACCATGTTGGCTGTCGGGTACCCACAATTGCACGCCAACCAATCGGTGGCGGTCCCGGCTCCTACCCCAAGTTCGGTTATCTCCTTCGCGTCTACTATCGCGTCGAGTATCATCAGCTGGTGTCCAATGGTTCCCGACTACGGAGTTTACCACAGTCCAGCTGCGTCATCGTAGGCTTCATCTTATTCTTGTCTTTGACCAGGCAATTCACATCGACGTACAGCGCAAAGATCTTCCTCTACACATACCTTGGATTTGTGATCCCAAGCGTACGTTTGTTGCACCGTGTAAGCGTTCACGTAACTCACCTCGATATCAGATCACTGGTCATACGATTGGAGCAGCCTTTGCGGCTGCAGCTCCCAATGTCCCCGTCTGGAGCGCTGCCTTTCAGGATAGTTCGTCCGTTGGAGGCTTGCTATATGGTATCTTGGAACCCTTGGGTGGTTTCGGCAAGTTCCTCACGGTGCTCGTTGCGCTGAGCGTACCGAGCGCGTGCGCGCCAACCATGTACACGTTTAGCACAAGTTTGATGTCGGTTGCTCACTGGTTCTCCCTCGTACCGCGCTGGGTGTATATCTTGATCTCCGAAGCCATGTGCGTCGTCTGTTTATTCGTTTAGGATTTGTGTAGAGATGATGGCGGGAACTTCCCTTGCAGTTTGATCCCCGTCGCTATCATTGGTGCGCACAAGTTCTACTCGACGTTCGTTGACATACTCAGTAAGTCCCTCTTTCTCTCCGTCAACCCCACTTACGCACAACTCACCGCCGGACAGGTGTCATCGGATACTGGAGCACGGCGTTTGCAGGTATCGTCATCGCCGAACATGTCCTTTTTCGGGGCGGCTCGTTTTCGGAGACGGTGTACGCAGTCGCGGCGTGGGATGTACCTGGGTCGCTCCCGCGGAGTGGGCCGGCGGTGCTGGCGTTCGCGTGTGCGTTCGGCGCGCTGGTGCCGTTCATGTCGCAGGCGTGGTACGTGGGACCGGTCGCGCGGGACGGGTCGGGGGATTGTGGGGTCTATGTCGGGTTCGTGGTCGCGGCGGGGGCGTATGCGATATTCAGGTGGGCGGAGAGGTGGTGGGACCGTACTCGGGAGAGGAGGGACGAGAAATGGGAGACGCCAAGCTGAATGCGTAGACCTTTAGGGGTGGATGCAATCGACAAATCCAAAACAGCACGCTCGGCAACAAAATTTGATTTCTTTAGACATGCATGACCCCAGTGAAGTGACGGTGGCTGAAAAATCTCTATACCGGTATCTACCTAAGTATCGCGACATCATGGTCACGTACTCGCCGTATACTCTCATACAAATTTACTGATCAGGCATGTATGCTATTTTATTTTAACCACCAACTCCGAGATTGTAAACATATGTTACTGTAGTCAGCTACCAGAACCCAAACTTAGATGAGGGATGGCCCGGGACCCACCTAGCAACACGAAGTAGTAGGCTTTATGGAAATCGAATTCAAGTTACTAACGGGGCCCTGGAAGCGTAGAAGAAAAATGAAGCAGTAGCCATACAACGATATCGATTAAACACGGTCCGACTCGGAAGCGCACTAGGTACCTATACTTAACAACATATCGTAAGAACTGATTGATGAACCAGCACCACTGGCAGTGACTAGCAGAGACACCGTGCAGACTCGGAAAAGTCGTGGAACCCCGAGTCTGTCTCGAAGTTAGTACGAGGTGGAAGTTGTTCTAAAATGACAGTGCTGGCAATATTTATTCAGGAAATGATGTTCCGAACGTAACCCGCAATAACATGTAATACATTGTGTAGCAAGGTCACGGCATACCGAGTCGGCTGCTAGAAGTCCCTGATGTTTGACTATCATCATACGTTGCCAAGATCATGAATCAGAGGACTCCAGATTAACTTAGGTGCGGTGTTGCTCAGCCACTGCGACGAATTTTACCGTACCAACTCAACGTTCCCAGTCAAATAATCAATCATAATTTCATATCGTACATGTATGCTTCGCGTACAAGCAAGGGAGCCGGGCTCGATTTCGACTCAAAGACAATATATAAACCACGCACTGCGATCCCCAAGGTTCCCGGACTCTTCCTCCTTCCTCGTCCCCATCGTCCGCCTCCGTACCGCCTTCGACCGATTCTCTCGCCACAAGTACACCAGGTTGGCCGTCGAGAACACCACCATCCCGACCGACATGCAGATGAACGTGATTGTCGCTGCGGTATACTCTGGCGCAGGAGATATCGAACCAAGCAACCAGGTGGCAAGCACGGAACCGCACTGGGTCATCATGAACCCCACGGCTATCGCGGTCGCCCGACGTGCGTGCGGTG
>JBBPRP010000697.1:0-11331 GCA_038093135.1 Leccinum longicurvipes
CCTCACAAGCAACAGGAATCGGTCCTTTCCGTCACGAAATCACATGCCACCAGTTTCAGCGCCCGCCGTCTCTCGAACCCTACCAAACTGGACAACGTCGAGATGAATCACGGCAACAGTGCCAGTTCAATTTCTTCCGTGGCGTACGAACTCCAGCTCGGATTGTTTGGAGACGGAAACAGCATGACGGCCATTGACCACATCATTTCCTTGCTCGATCAAGCTAGCCCGGAGTCTTTACCACATAACGATACAGTGCAACCTGTAGAGGTCGGCTGACGGCACTATCATCTACATCTCGCAATTCTGCCTGTTGTGGACCCCGGATCATCTGTTTTCTCTTCATATTCCACATACGTGCACTTTTTTTTCTTTCTTTCTGAGGTAATCGGCCCGTTGATAGGCTCCGTAACCGGGGCATCGATATGTATTTCACACCAGACAGGGTTATCGCTGGTTATCGCCGCCCCTTTGCGCCTCATGCACAGTTCACAAGCACGTTGGGGTGAACGACAGATCGGCGGAGCGGAATTGATTAGCCAGCGTAACCTAGACAAATCGTCTTCGGTCCAGGGTCGGGAAAACGATCTAGGAACCCCCCACATCCACACACCTCACATGCAGATTTTCTGCGATAAGGGTGAGAGCGAACTCGCCTCTTTTCCAATCAAGTAGTATCGCGCCACCCTGATCCTGTCGCCGTCTCGAAAGGGCGTTTGCGTTCAGCGATCTGATGCGCCTGCCCCTTACTCGTGCCCGGCATCATGTCCCCATCCTTGCCAATTGAACCGTATCGGTGACCAGAATAAAGGCCTAGCGTGGCCCATTAAAGAAGGCGTTATCGCGTCCGACGTCCTATCTCCCCGCTTGCTTGATCATCATATCTTCGATCCGAATCCATCATTGCACCCTAGACCTGATGAGCCGATTAGCGTGGGGGGGGGAAAGGTAGAGAGAAGGCCGCTTTTGCACCACCCCAGATCTTGATATGATGGCGGCACGCAACGTGTGCCAGCTTCGGCTCTGCACGTGTTGTCTCTTTTCCAAGTTCCCCGACGTAACTGGAGGGTCACGCCCGAAGTTCAACTCTAGAAACGCGGATTCAAGCTCATGCATGGCGGATATGGCACACCGCATTGTGCTACCGCGAAAATAATCTGCAGTCGTCGTTTAATATGATACGCTCAGCCATGGGTTCTGCACTGCATCGAGTCAACCTGAGGCTCGGACGTGCAAACGCCGTACTCGTCGAATTGGTGCAACGTACTTGTGGTTATTGATATACCGGTGGTTCTCGACTTCTCGGCTCCGGGCATTAGCCACTTTAGATCCAGCGGTCCGAGTCGTAATCTGAAAACATGTTTGCATCAACTTCTTCCAGTGCTCGAAATTCGGGTCTCCAGTTTAAACAAATTAACAGACCTTGGAGACATATGTCGAGGCAAAAGGGATCTAGCCTGGGAATCATCAAGTTACACCACAGTCAAGATTTGAACTGCGCATCTCAGACGTCAACATTGACTTGACCATCGTCACGGTAGCCTACGTGTCTTCGGCAGCGCAATCAGTGTCCAACGAGAACGGACTTAACTACGCGTCAAACTTAATAAGTCAGCATGCAATAGAAGACAAGACGTGTAGTGTCGGCAATCTATGCAGCAGAAGTCCTGATTGCACTCCTAATGAACATTGTCGGCAATTTCCGTTCCTACTACCTCTTCTTTATTTCTGCGCCTTCATGCAAAACATGGCTACAGCCGTTATCAACGATGCATTAATGAAGTGCGAAAAGAGTCGTAATTCCCGCAGAGCCGTTTCAGGCGGAAGTTCTCAATGTGCACTACCAACCCGGGGTGGTTTTCTCGCTCCGAGCAGTCTTGAGTCTGACTTGGCCCAACGCCAATTACAATATTTGAGTACGCCCGTTGAACGGTTTAGACTCAGCCGGGTTATCCAATACCCATGTAACGCACTCCTCGCTGTCTCTTCCAACACCCGCACATCTTCACCTTACTCTCTGGTCGCCCTCCCCCCAACCCTCTTCTATCCTTCCCCGAACCCCTTCCCGAACATTTCCTGGTCTGGCATATTCGTTACGCCCAACATTGGCGTCCCTCAGTCTCGCCTCTGAAATCGACCTGATCTTTGCTGCGACATCCTCCCGTTGCCCTGTCGCTCAGCAGTCCTTTCCCGGCCCCACATGCTCCAAGCACTTCATTTCGCACTCTTCGCTCGCCCTCTCCGTACACCCTCGACCCCGTCCTCCGCGGTAATGGTCTGACTTGATCGCAGTTCTGTGCTCTTACCCACCGCAATATCCGACCGAAGTTTCTAAATCATCTGTCATGGTGGACAGTTTGCATCACCCTTCCCCCTAGGGTCCAGTCGGAACAACGGCCTCCTTGGATTTATGGATGTCCGTTGATGGACTGCTCATGAATGCCATTGGCCCTCAAGACGACAACCCTGCTCTGGTTCACTTTCTCTTAGGGCAACTATGTTGACTGGGTCACGAATTTCTTCGGTCAATTTGTATTCGCCACCCTTGGCTCTCTATGCCTCCGGTATTTCCGTCTATGTCGACATGGATGACCTCGGACGTGCTCTGTCTAACAAAGTCAACACGCCGGATGATCCGATCTCTTCTGTCGCGTACGAACTCCGACATTATTTGGCGACGGAAGGAGCATGACGGCCATTGTTTGTTTGTTTTCGACGTTCGAGATACTGCGTGTATGTATGTCGTGCCCGTTTGCTGAGGTGATTGGCACGCTGATGGTCCGTGAAGGACACCTAGGGCTATCGGTGGCTAACTAGTTACTACTGCATCTTTTGCATCTCATACATGGTTCGCACGCACTTTGGGATGGGCGATAATTTGGCAGAGATGAGTTGCTTAGCCAATGTAAACTAAACGAATCGTCTCCGGTTCAGAGTCAAGCAGACAGTGTAGGTCTGCGATAAGGATGAGGGAGAAGTGGCCTAAAATTTGCTAATCAGATAGTAGGATCGTGCCACCTTGGGATCCTGTCGAGAAACGTCCAGCAATCTGATACGCTTACCAGTCCGGTACCAGTGCCGCTACGATATCGATCATCCATTCAGCAACGGCCCTTCCTCGTATCCCGGCATCACCCCCGCAGGACCCCTTTGAACCTTCTAAACCCCATCTCTTACCATTTGGACGAGTCTGCGACCAACAAAAAAAGACTAGCATGGTTTGTGTTATCACCATTCCGACGTCCTATCTCCCCGCTCGCTTCGCATCGATCCCAATGCACAATTATACCCTGAGGAGGGGGAGGGGCCGCTCTTGCGCCACCCCAGATCCCGATGATAGGCGGCACGCAAGTGACGCAACGAGGCTCTGCGCGTGTTTTCGTTTTCCATTTCCCAAGGTAACCATGGCGCTGGGAGAGAAAAATAATACGGGCTTGCTATGACCTGTTGGATATACCATCGGGTACGAAGTTACGCGCCCCGAGTAGGCTTGAGCGTGCCAACGACGTGCTGGTCGAAGCGGTACACGCTATCAACATCTCGGTGGTTCTCGGCACCTCGGCACATAGTATCTCACGCATTGTGCGTACGCCATGGGCTGCTATGAATGCTTCCATTCCATGGGTCTAAACTCGAAATGGATTAGCAACATGTGTTTTCGAGGAAAAGAAATGACAACAGACCTGTCTGACGTCGGACTAAATTTCCATCAGGTCTCCGTTTTTCTTATCCGAATGGCGAGAATAACGCAAAGACAGCAATAACAATACGTACAATCCACCTCGAGAAGCCGCTTAGTCGAGTCACCAGTTTTGCCCGCCGTGTCTCTTATAATGTCAGTCCCCGTCCCGTCAGCCTCGGAATACTTTCTTCACCATGTCATCTGCTCTGGAGTCGACACTGACCAGCCTTGAACAGGGTAACTACTTGACTGGTATGCTCATATCACTTCTGTAAGATCGATAATACAAACATATTCATATTGCAGCTATTAGCCTTACTGCTATGGTATACGACTATGGTAAGTAGCTGCAGTTGCTTCTTATCTGACAACACATCAATCTCTATGCCCTCAGTCCTCACTTTCCCAGATGAGGTAAAGAACCACTTCGTGTTATATGCAGGCAGTTGTAGTCACTTATTACTTCCATATATAGGTTGAATATATCTGGGTTAGTCGAAGATTCACGTTTTTATATATATAAACAGAACATTCAGGTCAGGTTTGCTGATAAATTGTAGACGAGACCCTGGACATGGATGACAGTACTCTTCATTGTGGTGTGTATCGAGCTTCCCGGTGGACTACGATGACCTGAGTACTGTTACAGGTTCGTTATGCTGGTCTTTGTAATTTCATGTGAGTCTGTTGCCGTCGTAGCACACGAATACTAATTTCGAATGAATCATTAGAACCTATATACTCAGTATGTCTTCATGCCATTTTGGAAGGCAACATTTATTAAACCCTGACTCTACTCTGAAGACACAAGTACCTTTATGCCCGGGTCAGCGGAGGTAATTGTTCTTGCAAGTGACAGTTCATAAGCATACTGATGTGTATGCTTCATAGCTGTATGTATTTGTTTTACCTTCGTTTTGCCAACTGAGACTTCGTTTCATTTGCATCCGTCAAATAGTTGTGAGTGTACTTATCCTTCTCTAGTCAGTCAGCTCATAGATATGTCAAGGTACAATCATGCTTTTTATTTCAGGATGTACATACATTCTCTTTCTCGCTGCAGCTGATCGTGAGTTGTATGATCATGTTTAGAAAAAGTATATGATAATGGCGAAATGCAGTTGTGATGATCTTCCGTGTATGGGCAATGTATAATCAGTCAAGAGTTGTCCTCGTTGTCCTCCTTTTGTTTTTCTTCCCGGAGATTATCTGTTTCATTGTTAATATTGGCGTTTCTGTACGCACGCCCAACTTCACAGGTATGTGATGATACTAGGCGGATAAATGTTCAGGGCATCACTCATAATGGGAGCGCTTCCAATCGCAGTGTCCACCTTTCAAATACTATATTTGTCAATTTGCTTAGAGCAAAACGAAAATAATATTTGGAGTATGGTGGCTAATATCTTCCAAGTGATGCACGGTGCATTGCTATGCATGCTTGCAATCTGGCAATTCATGGTGCAGTCGATCCAAATGTACCGTGTATCCAAGCAGTGGAAACTCAATCGATATATGAACTTGTTGGTCCGAGAGGCCATCGTCTACTTTCTTTCGTATGTCTCCTTTTCATTGTTTGCGTTTCTTTCATACCTGGTAAATGGTGCATATATTGACTATTCGTCACAGCGTGTTGTTCCCGAGCATCGTGTTCATCTCGTACTACTGGAGGAACCCTCCGGGAGAATATGCGACCCTAGTGGTGTACTTTTTCCAAGTTGTGCCACCGTGCACTTTAATGCCTCGGTTCATTATCAATATACGGGCATTACATGCACGTGACATTCAAGGGCGGCGTGGAGAAGGGATCGACACCGGGTTTGGCTTGTCGGGGACACTGTCGGGCCTTGACGCTGGGACGTTGATCATGATGGATCTCGCGGAAGTCGGACAAAACGAGGAATCAATGGGTCTTGAGGAAAGTCCGCGGATGGGAGGACTCGCTGAGAGGGCGTAGGTGGATACAGCGAGTCAGCACGTCGTCTCTGTGTTGTAGATCTCGCTTCGAGTAAAAGTTGTGTAAGCTTCCAAGTGTAATAGATCAGACGGCGTTCGTGCGATTCGATGATGGTGACAGTAGGCCAGCGATTTTGTTTTGTTTTTCTGATTACTTGAGAGTTAGTTGTGCTGTGTCCACGATTCCCAACTCCGTAGATATATCGCGCCATAATCTGTTCTATTATATGCTCTGAGTCAGGTCCCACCGGCAGGAGTAGGCTGATCTCATTCGTGAACTCGACGTGAAGGTTAACCACGTCGCTCATTCCCAATCCCCTAAGACGTTCAGTGGCATGCCGTTGTAATATTTATCTTACGTGGGTGAAATGACGGACCTACAGCTCGAGGTCGAGACATGGATGGTCTGTATGATGATGATAGTAGTAGAGCGGTGACTCTAAAGTTCCCGAGCTACATAGTCAGAACGTGGTTTTGCTGCACAACTTAGTATGTAATTCTGTTCTTCCCTCGATCCGGCGTGCTTGATCGGATCTGCTGGAACGTGCATGTATCCAGTGTCCAGACAAATGTTAGCGGAAATTGATGTACTACTACTAGTAGATGCTGGCACGCACGGGCCGGATTGACAGTCCGTCACGCGAAACAAAGGACTCGGAAATGCAATTTCGGAGTTTGTAGTTAGACTGTTCTGAAAAGGATCAGTCTCTGCTCGCGGCCCCGAGTGAGGGAACACCGAAGAATCAGCAATAAGAGGTATTCACTAGCTGGTAACTAAATCGATTCAACATGCATCGGAAGCAACTGGACCCCAAAACACCGAGCACAAGCGGCCCAACGTGGTCCCCGACGCCACCCCCTGCCGCTCAGGTTGGCAATATTATGTGCTTGTCTGGCCGACAGTAACAAGTGAGCCCGGCTGCGCTGTAATAACCTGTGCGTTCCTTACATCCTTGTCAAACTGAAACGGACCTCGCCAATTTGGGCTCAATTTGAGTTGGCAATTTGACTCCTGCCGGCTATATAGTGGCAGGAACACCCCTTTCAATCCAGTGAGCTATTCCCTCATTCCACCACCATGCTTTCCTCACGGTTGTCCATACTCTCCATCTGTGTTGCGTTGCTCGTAGTTTATTTGCGCAATAAGAAGACCGAACGTCGCCGTCTGCCCCCTGGACCCCCGCCAATTCCAGTGTTAGGAAACGTTCGTGGGATTGATATTGGCAACCCCTGGAAGACGTACACAGAATGGGGTAAAAAATATGGTTTGTTCCATGATAAGCAGCCTCACTCTCCGGTGGTCCTGACCGACATATTCTTCTAGGCGACATCATCTATACTCGACTTTTGACTCAGGATATCATTATCATCAACTCGGAAAAGGTCGCGCAAGACCTCCTCGAAAAGCGATCTAACAAATACTCCAGTCGCCCTGAAAGTGTTAACATCATGGCCGACCTGTGAGATCACCTTCTGCTCTTCCATCCCCCTCATTGATCAACTCGCCAAAGCATGGGGACAGGGTTTTCTTCCATATTTTTGCCATATGGCGACCGCTGGCGGCTCCACCGCCGAATTTTCCACCAAGCATTCCAGCTCAGCGTTGCTCCGTCACTTCATCCCATTCAAATGCGAAAATCTCATGATTTGATCATGCGTTTGTTATCGAACCCACAAGATTGTTCAGAGCACTTAGAAATGTACGATGCTTCCGTATGTGAATTCATTGAATTGACATCCCGGTCCCGACAGCCTAGGTATCTCAATCATGATGTCCATTGTATACGACTACGACGCATTAAGCAAAGATGACCCAATTATTGCCAATGTTGAGCGTGTGCTAGGAATTGCAGTCAAGGAGTTACGACCGGAGGTAACCGCTCTAGTAGCTGCACTTCCAATCCGTAAGTGTGTTTTGTGTTCGATAGCCTCATTGATTGGTCATCTCCACAAAACCAGTCAAGTATATTCCTCCTTGGTTCCCTGGTGCAAGGTTCCAACGCAATGCTCTTATCTCGCGGAGGATTGTCTCAGGGTGGGTAGAAGCGCCATTCGAATATGTAAAGAAGAATATGGTTAGCACCGATAGTTTGCATCACATCCTGATATGATCATCAAGCTAACGAACGGTGTTGGGGGTGCATCGTAGGCGGAAGGCACAGCAGGTCCATCTATGGTATTAGATGCCCTGTTGAGCATACAAGACAAAGCACGCACGGAAGACGAAGTAGCTTGGCTCGAAAAGGGAGTGAAGGAAGCGTGCGCGAGTGTCTACGCTGGTAAGTCCACCCTTCGGAAAGTATAGAGTGAGCTGTGCTCAAACCACGCGAAATTAGCTGCGACTGAGACGGTAGGAGGCTACATTTCTGTAGCGGCCTTCCATTAAGATCACACTGCCCCCAGACTTATTCCACTCTCACCGTCTTTCTTTTGGCGATGGTCTTATACCCTGATGTGCAAGCACAGGCTCAAGCAGAGATTGATTCGGTCATTGGAAATGGATTGCCAAGGCTTCCTCATTGGGATGACCGACCCTCACTTCCATTCATCGATGCTATACTCAAGGAAACACTAAGATGGCACCCAGTTGCACCTTTGAGTAAGTACACTGAATAGTACCTATTGGACACAGAATTATGACCGTTTCAAGGTCTTCCGCACGCGACTGTGGAAGATGACGTCTACGAAGGATATTACATCCCCAAAGGTCGATCGTTTCTGTTTCTTCAAAGGCAATACTAATAGTCTCCCTGGTATTTAGGAGCGACGGTGATAGCGAATGCTTGGTCCGTGCATACTCCCCAGTTTGATCGGTTGACGAGCTGACCTGGCTCAAAGGGCAATGTCACAAGATCCCGTGACGTTTCCAGAACCAGAAAAGTTTAAACCCGAGCGCTTTCTAGGCGAGAAAGGACGATCGGTCGACGAACTTCCGTTTGCATTTGGATTCGGAAGACGTGTTTGGTTCGTGTTCCACTTGTCCTTGTTTCCTCCCTTTCTCGATTTATGAAAAGCTGATCCTGTGGCTGTTAGCGTCGGGAGATACGTTGCGGACGCGTCACTTTGGATCTCAATCGTTTCCATGCTTGCTGTCTTTCGGTTCGAAGTGCCACCCCCTTGGGACCCTGGCCCGGATGGTGTCAACGTAGAATGGACTGAGGGCGTGACCTCGTGCGTCCTTACTTTGGTTCTGTCTAACATTCATTTTGACTTTTTTTTAATTGTATCAGGCGCCCGAAAAACGTACCATTCGTGGCTAAACCACGGCACGAGAATCTAAGTTCGGAAAGGCTCGCACATCTGGTTGGGTTGGCTGGGTTGTAACAACGGGGACGGTCCGTCCATGTGCACATCCGATTTCATGTCGATGCGCCACAGACTATGTGTTATAGTATCTATACAGTACTGTTGTAAGTTACAAGCATTTTGGGAGAGTCCCCATAATCCATATATTTGCCATAACACATAACCGCATACAATTTTTGGACCTTATAACCTAACAGTGTCAACTTCAAGTTATGATCACCCAAAGGCTACACATAACCGAAGATAGTGTACTCTTGTAATTACGAATCGAGTAGAGGGCGTTGGAGCCGTTGAAACCTGAAGAAAATGTGGAAGTCTCTCGGGGATAGTAAGTTGAGACGGCTACTAGTAGTGGAGTTCATCGTAATGCCTGAAGTCGGGATGTCAAGCCAACGCATTTTTGTGCGGCTCCCCAGCATAAGACTGGACGCATGCAGCTTAGCTGCCACCACCGCGCTGTTTGATCAACATATCCATCACGAACGGGAAACAAAGAGGCGTCTGACTTCCATAGCCAACATACGAAAGACGCAGATTGCCCAAACGGTCCTGGGATTGGGAACCCACGGGCTCGCATTGTTCGAATTGCATATCCTTCTGACCTCAGCGCAGGCGAGAACAGGCTGCTCACTGTTGAGAATGATGGATGGGCTACGACGAGCCGGTCAGTGAGGTCAGTAAGGTTATGCATGGTGTAAGCTTGTGCTTCTCAGTTAGACGCACCAAGGATTCACAGAACAGCGTAGCAATACGTAGCATGACATAGAGTCTTTGAGTTGGGACAGGAACCAAAATGCCCGGTCCGACCTGCGATCGGCCACAAATTCACCACTGGTTGCGAGTTGGTCGGTCATGTCTCGAAGTACATTCGAACATGGCCGCTTGGACCAACAGGATAAAAGATAACCGGTCGACTCAGCTCTACAATGCTGCCCCCAGGTGAAATTCGCTTCAGGGAGGTCGCCTGACCACTGGGGCGCCGCTCTCGTATTCGGATGAGACTAGTGTATATGACGTCGTCCTCCCTAAAGGCGGTAAAATAGTCTGGTGACCACATTAGCGGCGAAACCGTATGTACGTACTTACCGTGGCAAATTCTTCGTCTCCAGATCACCGGCTCATGGTAAAATCCACTCGGCGGGCGGTACTTAGCCTAAGGATTGAGAAATTTTAGGTCCATATCCGAGTCGTTTAGGCTTTTACGTGATCCAACGCCACAGCGTGCACGTCTTCGAGCGTAAAAAGTGGGGCTCTTTATACTACGCATGGGGTTAGCAGCAAAATCATACTAGGCTCGTCACTAAAATACCGTGACGTCCAACAATATCTCGCCAACGTAGCAAATTTGCCAACTTAAAGGCGATTTATGTCCCACTTGGCTCTATGCATTTTATTGACCGAGGGGTTGACTGGCAAGGAAGCGCGACATGACACTGCAGAGGAAGTTATTAGGAGATTTCGAGATGTCATCATGTCATGGAGTCGGGCGCAGCCGAGAATTAAGCCCGACGGGAGGGGTCAAAGGGTTCAGTGACATTTCGTGCCAGGACGACACGCCAGCTCGTCTCTTTCATTCTGCCTGTCATGTTCTCCGCACTTTTGTGAGTATCCTTTCCTTGCTCATCGTCTAATTCTCACAAAGCTCCTCAGTAATTCGTCCAACCCTGATGCAAAAGCGCCCAACTTCCATCCGGTCTCAGGCTTCGAGCCCAAGACCTCCGCCTCTGACTTGTTTGG
This sequence comes from Leccinum longicurvipes, assembly GCA_038093135.1. Classification (NCBI taxonomy): domain Eukaryota; kingdom Fungi; phylum Basidiomycota; class Agaricomycetes; order Boletales; family Boletaceae; genus Leccinum; species Leccinum longicurvipes. The sequence continues at coordinate 10,682 of JBBPRP010000697.1, forward strand.
CGATCTTCGACCAAGTGACCTGGAATGGACTTGTGCAGGTGGCTTCGTCACGGAGACCCAAGTGTTTTATCATTTCCTCGAGGATGACACAATGCTTATGTGCCAAGTTATCCACTCATCTATCGGGTCAGTCTTTTGCTATTCGCATTTTACATATCTTGTGACTGACTGTAAATGGGAAACCACCAGTATGTGGTACCCAACCATCCAGTTCACTTTCAAGATATACAACCCAAACACCAAAGAGTCACACTGGCGCTCGATTAATGTAACCAATTTTTCTACCCCTCCTCCGGGTCTAGACAAGCGCTCCTGCAAGGCAGATCAGTTCTCGATCACCTGCAAACCTTCCCCGGATCCCTCCTTCCCAGAGACGTACGTCATTCGTGCCAACTTGGCAGACGACCTCCAAGTGTCCCTCGACGTCTCCCGCCCGGCCTCCGTTCCTGGTTTCAAAGTCGGCCAGGGACCCAATGGCGGTTTCTCATACTTTGGCCCAGACGTGAACAAGCCCGAGGGCTACGTCGTCCACCGCTTTTGGCCGCACACCGTCGCCACCGGTCACGTCATTCGCCAGGGCAAAGCGAGCGCCGTCAAGGGCATCGGCATGTTCGTACACGCCATCCAAGGCATGCGCCCCAACCTCGTCG
>JBBPRP010000698.1:0-11307 GCA_038093135.1 Leccinum longicurvipes
AAATCACGCGAGGAAGCCGACGCTTTCCGGGCATTGACGACTGGAAGCCTTGGAGAACTGTTAGATTCGCATCGTGATCTCCGAGCAGACGAAGACAGATACTCACGTGCGCATGCCGAGAAGGTGGAAGCGATGGAAACGGAGGCCGCATCGCTCAGAACGATGCTTAACGAAATGACTCAGCATTTAGAGGAAGCACAAAATGAGCTTGGCGAAGAGCGCCGGAGAGTTCGAGACTCAGAATCTGAGCAAATTTTCTTGCGCTCTCAGGTCGTCGGACTTCGTGCTCAGCTCTCCAGTTCTACCTCAGAACATGGGCGCCTACGCAAGGATTTCGCAGAGAAAGAACAAGAACATCGGGAGGCCCTAAAGGACGCCGCCGATACTAATGTTCGGCTGGCGATGCTCCGCAATTACCTTGCTGAAAATGGCCTTAACCCGGAGTTAGGAGAGTCTATAAGTCATTCTGACACATCCCGGATACCTGAGCTCGAGAAGCAGTTGGAAGAGCGTATCAGGCTACATGAGATCTCGGAGCGCGAACTAGCTCAAGCCCTCCGCAGGAAACATGATGCTGAGACCCAAATAGCCACCCTAACGTCACAGTTAGATCGCTCTCGCTCTAGACAGAGTCCGATTATCGAGAGCGATTCCGCCGCAGAAGCCCGGGCTCTTGAGGCTGAAAGCAAGTTGGAAGAGACCGAGCGCAGCTATAAGGCGAGGATGCAACAGATGGAGGAAGACTACCAGCTTGCTGTTCACTATGTTAAGTGAGCTAAGATTTTATTTTGCTACGAGTCAATTCTTATGTTATTTGTTCCATGCAGAGGCACGGAGAAGATGATGCGGAGGATGAAGGAAGAGCTGACAAAGCAGAAGGCAGCGAATTCAACACTACAGGCAGACCTTGACTCGGCCCGCGGACGTTCAAGCGCTGAACCTGGATCGCGAACACGTGCGAACGGCACGAGTACACCTTCTGATGATGGCCACGATCTATTACGCTCCCAACTCGTCGAAGCACAAAAACAATCTCAGCTACTAACAAACGAGAACGCGGATTTATGCCAACGTATCGAAGCTCTGGAGAAGGAATTGGCGTCGATGAGGGAAAACCTAATGGCCTCCCAACGAGAATCGGACGACCGGTACTCGCGAGTGGAAGAGCTCAAGCATGAGGTTGAAAGGCTAAATGCCACGTTGACCATCTACAGGAAAGGTTCAGATGAATCGGCTGTGGACCAGCTCACTCAAGAGAACACCAACCTAAAACGAGAAAACGAGCAGCTTTCACACAAGATACATCTTCTACTTGAAGTTGATCAACCTTCGTTTAACCGCCCATCGAGCATGTCCAGCTCAGAGAACTTTGAGCACCTCTCCAATGAATTGGATGACTGGCAACGGCAACTTGCCAGTTCGATGAGTATGCGCCGACCGATGAGCGATTTCGAATCATCGCCGCTCGGACACGCTCGGATAGGTTCACGATCATGACACATGCTTGTGGTATTGTCACCAATGTTTTTTGCATATATACATTTTATACCTTTACATATTACTTTGATTGCTCTCCCATACTCATTCGTTTGGATTCGCAAGTTCGTTGATAACTCGTTATTTCTTCTTACACAAAAAGGCTTGTGGTACTATATACTACGCAGCAGCTGCGGCCGCTTGGGTCCATTCGATCGCCTTTTGTTTCACGACCGACGCGCCTTCTTCGTCACCTAATCTGCGCTCAAGATCTAGCCATTTCTTGAAGAATGTCCTGTGATGATTTGATGTGAGTAAGACGTTTATATAATGATAAGAGGCAAAAGTACTTCGCCTTGTGGCTCGTCATCTTAATCGCAAGCATGTGGGTGAACAAAGTCCTGCAAGGCCGTTGAACTCGTTTCACGAATAGGACGAATAGGACGTACCGCAGATGTTGCATGTCTCCTCTGCCGGCTTCCATGTCCACATAGATAGACCAGATATCCCATCGTTTGGGGTGTGAATCCACGATACCTTCGAAAATCGTCCTACCTCGCTCAGCGTCGCCAAGCTTATACTCAAGCTGCGCGAACTTGGATATCGTTTTGAGATCTGGAAAGCAAAGCATTCATTAGGCGCCCATACGAAAAGGCCCAGTGGCCTACGTTTCCGTTTCTCTAAACTTTGTAAAGAGCGCGACAACAGATCGCGTGCATTTTCTACTAGTCCCCGTCGAAGGTAGTATTCGCAAAACAACGTCCAAACCTTTGAACTTTGTCCAAACTTTTTGCATGTTCGCTTGTATTGTTCTTCCGCTTTCTGTCAAATTGTCTTCAGGGCAAGAGTTCGAATAGCAATGCATGTTAGCCTACCTCATATTTTTGGCTTTCATCGAAAATGGCTGCGAGCCGAAGATGAATCGTCTTAGAGTCATTGTGTCGCGCCGCGTCCTTGAAGGCAACTTCCAACGTAGCATCTGTACCGTAGACGTTCTCCAAATTAAGCAGTGCAATCCAAACGTTGAGCTTTTCTTGCTCTTCTCGAAAGTGTATGGTTTGAATGGCACGTTTGCCAATAGCTCTTGCTTTGTCGATATCCGAGAGTTGAAGTTGGAAGGACATATACTGCATCCAAAGATAAGAGGAGTTAGGGGAACCTAGAAGCATCCGTTCAAAGTCGGCGTTCGAAGACGGCACTTTGGTCTGCATATCAGCTGTGACGTCCATCTCTATTTCCTTGCGCTTTTTCCGCTTCTTTTTCTCTGCTGAGTCTTCCTCGCTATCACTTTGCCCCGACGATTCCAATTGGGACTCTTCATTGGGTTCAGTGACGTTGGCAAACCACTGGAAACCGTCGATCTTGAGAGAGGAAACATCTATGTCACGACGCTCCAGCAGTTTGGAAGAATCGACGGCATCAGACGGCGTAGGGTCAACTTGCATGGTAACATCGTCTTCTTCGTCAGACCGGTCGGGTTGACTCTCTTCGTCTGAACCGGAATCACGTGGAAGGTCTTCGTCAAAGTCACTTTTATCGGACGCCACGGGAGCCTCGCTCGTAACACCAAGCTCTTCAGTCTCGCGGTGATCGGAATCTGACCCCACCTCATCCTCATCGCCGGCAAAGTAAGAAGGTTTTAAACCGAGCGAAAGTTGCTTCTTCTCGAGATCGCGAGAAATGATGAAGGCTCGTACGCGATCGCCTTCACGGAACATGCGGAGGGCAATCGAAACGTCTGCGTCCTTGTTATCCGAGAGCTGATGAAATGGTTGGCTGAGTCTGTAAAAGGACAGCTCGGTAACTTGCCTGAGATTTGTGACACAGACCACTAATCTTTGAACCCTCGATCTCGATGAAGACGCCGTATTGTTCGATACGCTTGACTCGACCGAATACTTTCTGACCTTCTCGAAGATCGGTAAAAGCCAGTAAACTGGGTGGTGCACGTGTCAAGTCACCCGAACGGAAAGTCATCTCGACTTTCCTACTCGTAGCGTCCACGCTAGCCCACTGTCGGTAATTTCGAGCAGTCAGTCGACAAAACACGTACCTCAATATCCGCCCCCTGACCAACTGGTTCACGGAGAATCGACTTTTCCAGTCCTTGATGTACTATCAACTATTTTCAGCATTTTCACTGTTGGGATGTAACTCGAATCATACTTCATCAAAGAGTTCCTTGATTTGAACCCGTGCATCGATTCCTCTCCCAAGCATCACAAATAGTCCATGTTCTGCGACACTCTTGATGAATCCCCTCACGGTGTCCCCGACGTTGAGGTTGTCAATGCTGTTTATTTCGCGGTCCACTGCCTCCTTAGCATCGTTCGGTGAAAACCTCGAAGAGCGCGTGGAAAGGTATAGGTGGTTCTTCGATTTGTCCACACCGACCACCGCGGCTTTCAGGACAGAATCTACAGCAGGGAAAGGATTCCCATTTTCGTAGTCGTCGCAGGTATCAGTTGGATGTAGAGAACCGGAGACACGGCTGGTGAGCTTGATGTGAGCACCGTGACGTGTGTATTTGGTCAGTCGTCCACCAACAATCTGCCCGACTGTAACATTGTCCATAGAAAGTGGAACCTTCTTTGGCTGATCGGTTTTCGAGTACCCGTTAACGACAACGAAACCCTTCTCCGGGTTGCGAGATGCCACGACCAGTGAAGTGATGGAAGCCCCTGGCTGCAAAGACGTCTTGAGCTCTGGTACGGTTGTGTGCTTGTGGTGTGCCAAGCTCGAAAAGGATATAAGTGCACGAATATCGGATGGCTTCAGTGTAAGCACGACGTTTAACTTGTGTAGCTGGGTGACGACACCCTCGACCTTGTCCCCCACAAGAACGCCAGATATGTCTGTCGCACTTGAAGTGAATGAAGAAATCGCTTGCCGGATACTCGCCACAATTCGTTGTTCTTCTGGATACACGGAGATGATGCGCACTTTGATTATTTTTCCAGGTGTATATGCACCAGTAAGTTTTGCACCGGTTTCGCTAGCGAAAATCCGATTGCAGTGACTATACCCACCGCAATTAAAGATCATACCTAGCCTCGTGTGCGGGCACAATGGCCTTGACGTTATTGAAGAACTCGACCATGAGGTGCTTATCCGTTACCCGAAATATGACGGCGTGAGTGAGGAACCCAACTTTGGCATCAGAATAACTGGTCAAGATAGGTAACGTAGTGTCCAGCAGTGTCTTTTTTGCCGTCAACACAATACGATTCCGCTCTGGATCGATTGTGAGCACCTTGGAACCGATGAATAAATAGGAAAAAATGAGAAGGGATATTAGCACGTACACGACATTTTATGCTTCCTCCGACGGTGAATTTCTTTGCAGGATGCTTGAGAGGTATATCAGCATAATGCATTGGCCAGATCACACCGTCTACGTTTCCAGATATGGACACGAATAACGCAGAAGCCGTCAATTGTTTGACCGTTCCCTTCAATGTCTCACCGACTTGCACCTCGCCAGCCTGTAAAAACCGTTGTTCCAAGACCGACGGTCGCAGGGAGAGCTGCAAAATGCCGTCGAAAGGATGATGGCCGACTACGCGTGCTTTGTGGAAAGTATTTAATTTCCATGTTCCGGATGATGCCGATAGTGAGGGGATGCGTTCATCGGAGACATGTGAAATCTAGACATCGTTAGCAGGGATTAACATGCTGGCTACCAAGATACTCACGTGGACAAATCCTTCTTGATTGGGTTGTACCTCTACGAGCAGCCCTCTCTCTGCTTCCACTCGGCGGACCTGCACTGAATCCAAGACAGTGCCCACAGGGAAGGTAACATGTAAATGCTGTTCTTCGGATGTATTTTTGGGCTGAAGTCGAATATGGTGCTCTGCAAGTGTGACAACGAATCGTGGTGGAGTTGATCCTGGGAGGTCGTATATCACCCTCGTCTTTACTTTTTGCCCTACTTTGAGTGATTCGTATGTGCTAGGCAGGTGAAATTCGTCGACAGTGGCGTCAAAGAAGCCTAGAATTTGCAAATTCAAGCCGTTTGGAACTACGGCAGTGATCAGGGATTGAACTAATAAACCCGGTAACACGGATGAAACGTTGGTTACTTCAGACATCTAGAAAAAATTTAACTCTATGAATCGTGAAGTTAATGACAGGCCTTACCGAAGACGACACGAGCACTTCAGGATCGTTGGTGAGAGTGCAAGTACGACCGTTCGACGACATTTTAATGACGGAGACATTTATGAGTGCCCCAAGATGTAGTCTTAAATCCTCCGGGCCATTTTTGTGTGCTTCACTGAATGACAAAAATCCAGATACACCGGATACACCAAGATCGAGAATGTATCCGTGGTCCTCGAGACTTTTCACAGATGCGCTCAAGGACTGATGTATGATAAGTGTCTTACTTGTTGCGTCGGTGAAATAAACTCACATAGCCAGCCCTCAAATCGGCTTTCCGTACACCCATATTGACTTTTTCTGGGAGGAGACTGAGTTCAACCCTCCGACTAGTTCGAACTGCATTATCACGAACGCGTGCCAGCCCGGTCACGTCGGTTGTACCAGGAATGTGGGAGCTTATGATAACAGCACGAACATACTGTCCGACGTGAAATAGGTCGGCTAGGTCTGGAACCTGAGCAGGAGACTCTGATTTATCATCACCAGGTTCTCCATCCCCAATGTCGTCCGTTGACTCTAGTCGCTTGGTGAGCTGAGACGTGACTTGAGTAATCGGAACGTGGGCAAAGAGTTGGTTAGGCAGCGAGACCACGATGGCAAGAGGTTGTATCGACATCACTTGACCAAGCACCTTCATTCCCGGAACGAGACGCTACGGGAAATTGGCATCAGTAGCGCATGACCGGTGCATAAACTACCTTATAGTTTAGGTGCTCGATACGAATGCCATCCTTTTGCTCCACCTCAACCTCTGTCGGCGTAGCTTTGCTCTTCAGATCGGACTTGCGTTGTTTACGCTTGGCCTGGGATTGCTTCGTAGACTAGGAGACATAAACTCAACCTTTCACCACGGATCAAGCCACCTACAGAAAATAGTTCTTGGTCCGCTTCCCTGGCCCCTTCGGCTCGGACAGTTTTGACTTCAAGTGGTGTCAGAGTGGTTCCGCCTCCACGCGGAAAGTCAATCTCCTCCAACGTCGCCGTAGATGTAGAAGGGACAGGATCTGCTTTGCGGGTCTTCTTCTCTGATTTTTCGGACGACAACTTGGTCCTCTTCGATTTTTGGATGGAGGTACCGTCCTCGAGGCGCCTTTTGTGTCCCGCCATGTCACTGGACTTGCAGATGAGAGAAATTCGGAGAGTCCGACTACCTTCAAAGCTTGGTGTACCAAAACTTGCAAGTCGACTAGAGTCTAGCGTAGCGTCCGGATTAGGCAATCGACTAAAATGACTAATAAGCCTTTTCCTTGACGCACCACTGCCGACCTTGAACCCAGCGCCGACAAGCAAAACATACAACAATGGGTACAGTCTTCTGTCAATCTTCGTAGTTGTAGCTGATTTTTTTTTTGTTCGCTTCCAGATTTTCAGGTTCGTTCGTACGCGCTTGCATCGTGACCTTTATCTCTTACATGTCGACACGTAGAATCGCGTGGGTTCCAAGTTTGGAGGCGGAGGTGTTGCAGGTGCATCGGAAACCAACGTCGACAGAAGGGAGCGTCTCAGGAAACTGGCGTTGGAAACCATCGACCTCGCAAAGGCACGTTTGTATGCCCACTGTATTGTATACCTCCCCTGACTCCCTCACAGGATCCCTACATCCTACGCAACCATCTTGGATCCCTCGAATGTCGGCTGTGTCTGACCCTCCATACGAACGAAGGGTCATATCTGGCACACACACAAGGGAAAAAGCATCAAACAAACCTCGCTAGACGAGCCGCCCGGGATGCAAAGGAGACTCAGTTGATGGTAGCCCCTACTCAGTCTAGCGTACAACGAAAGGTCTTCCTCAAAATTGGCCGACCAGGCTACCGAGTGACGAAAGTTCGCGATAGGGATACCGGCAAGGAAGGCATGATGGTGCAGGTGCATCTTCCTCAGATTAAACCAGGCGTCATCCCCCGGCGGCGGTTCATGAGCGCTTGGGAACAAAAAAGGGAGCCACCAAACAAGGCATACCAATATTTGATTGTACGTTGTCCCGATATTACCCAATGTGGGAAGCCTGACAATACCATTAAAAAGGTGGCGGCTGAGCCATACGAAACTATCGCCTTTCGCATTCCGGCGAGAGAGATAGAAGATGAATCCGACGACGCTGGATACTGGAATTGGTCACATTGGGATCCCGATACAAAGCAGTACACCTTCCAGTTTATGTTCCGCATGTCCTACTGATTGTTCCTCGGCGAAATTTGCAATGAACATTCATCCCCTTCTTCGTTCCGTCGGAAGGTATGTACTGTGAATGAGACAACATCTATCCATCTATCCATCGACTTCCGCAAGTTGAATTCCGATATGAATCAGTTACGCCCGTTGGAATACTCACTATTCAATGATCTGAGCACAGTTATATCAACTTCATCTGGCCAGGATATTTGACCCAGACATCGCAGCAGCGGCGATGGAGAGGGTTGTAAAGGACGGCTCGATCCTGAACCGCGGAGATGTTCATCTAGCCCGCCTCGACGTGGCGTAACTCGTGTGTGTTCTCGAGACGTCCCATTGGTTGGCTCTCGGGCCACGAGGCACGCCAAGAACTTAATATACGCGACCAAGCGAAAATTACTTTACGTACGAGAAACTGAGTCCACGCTGGCGCTGGGACCATGGTCCATCCGGTGACAATCGCCACAAAAATGCAGAGCACCTCGCTGGATCCACACCAACAAGCCGGCATCTTACTGTTAGGGGAACAAGTGCTTTTTATATGCCCGAGTGCCATGCGTGTTTGTAACGTCATCCCCCCTAATAGTGGATCTCGTTCACGAGAGACTCGCCACGGTGCTGGCTAATTCGGTACTTCCAATGAAATTAAAATCGTCTCTTGACTCATCGAGTGGAAGATGAGAATACATAGTAGCAGATAAATGAAAACAAGCCGACAGATTATCACGAGAGATCGAGAGGCGAATACGAAATTACTCTAGAAACATTGCGTGTTTATGTTGAACGTCTTTTGAACATGATTTCCGCCGTCCGGTTTGGTGAACAGTTCATCTGGAACCATTCGTCTGGCGGCCGTACTCCATCCTTCAGCTTTATGTCATAATTTAGCACCAAATGAGCGATCATCGCACACATCACAGTAGAAGCAAAAAAACGCCCGGGGCTGCGCGAGACCGTCAGTCGGAGATTCAAGCCTATCAAAGGTCGCCACGGCGTATACGTACCAGGCTCGATTCCCGTGTCCAAATACCAAGTATAGTCGGTTAGTAGAGGCAAGTCTGGGTCTCTGCAGGGAATCCTCCTCAGATTCTGGCGCTGTTAAGAAGCGAAACGCATCGAATTCAGATGCCTTTTCATAATGGCGATCATCAAGATGCATAGGCACTGAGGCTACAGCCACATGAGTGCCGGAAGGTATCGTTGTTCCATCAGAAAATGTGATATCTTCCATGGCCTTGCGGATGATCGGGACTAGTGCGAGGGTCAATATGCCGACCACGACGGCATATAATTGACCCACATAAGCTGGTGCCACTCATTCTCTGCGACTCCCTCAAGAAACTTTCCGTTTTCACCAACATCGCCATCGAATCCTTCGTCCACCCGTACTGCTCAGTTATCTCTCGCGCTTCCTCGCGCAAGGGTTCTATATACCAGGGATGTGATGCAAGATTCAGCAGAGCGTGGGTCAGAGTCTACATCAAGAGCATTAATGACGTCTTTCTTCCAAGGGAGGACGACAGACCTGAGCCGAAGTATGCAGAGATGCAAAGTTTAATACGAGTATACGTAAGCAGATGCTGCGTAGGTTCCTATCCTCTGGTTTAGACACCTCGAGAAGCCAGGTGATCATATCATCCTAGAATGCAGAGATAAGCTCGGATGCTGTCGTGAGAGTCGAAAGGCGGACCGGAAGGCAGGACGACTCGTTGTCAGGGTTATTGATGTATTGCTTCAACCGTTCTTCCACGATGGGCTCTAATAGATCCATGCAACGCCTCAGACTACTAGGCGTGTTAGTCAATAAGCGACCAATGATTCTAGAAGCGCAATAGTCCAAATCGTCGCACCATCAGTGGTAATGAAATGAGCTCACGGATGCAACAACTTTGGAAAGAAGTTTACCAAACTAGCTCGGAAGATTATTTGCAGGGCGAATTTTACTTGAACATCGGCAAATTCGGGTGATTGACCTGCGGACGGAGTTGAACGACCGCCTTGCGGCGGCATGAAGCGTGACTTACAAATGGGTAACCCTACGAAAACGCGGTTGCTTGTACGGCATGTCGCTTTCATTCCCGCGGAATATGCGGGAACGTTCACCCAGCCTACGGGGATTTGTAGTTAGACCTGATTCGCAGGGACGTATGAAGTCGGTGCTCACCGAGTTCACTGGGAGGTATGATTGCGTCGAATGTCTGACATATCTCGTGGTGAATGTCGGGAAAGATGTCACCGAGTTTACGTCTGAGCTGGCCTTGAAGGACGGTGACGTGGTAAGGGTGTGTCTGAGCTTCGAGGCCGAAGGTATATTTGACTTGAAGAATCTGGACGTTGTTACGTAGGTGGGCAAGGATGGCGCAAGGGGGAAAAGGTAATACACACGTCTCTCATCGCGTCATCAAAGGACAGCTTGTCGTCGGGGATTCTGCGGAGCTCTTCGACGAGATTGGGGCCCGTTAGGACGACCATCCAACGATCCATCATCGGTACTCTGAAGAATTTGTCTTTGTACTGGCTTCGAGGTGAGCGAACGAAACGGGAAAATTTTGAAGGACGGACTAGATCATAGCCTTCCTGCACCATGGATCTGGCGTGGAGAACGAACTTTACAGCACCATAGTAGGAGAGAATGGGACCTGAGGGTCCGACGGCAGGGATATCATTGAGCTACAGGAACTTCGGGTGAGACCTAGACTGGAGGTGCAAGTGGGATGGCAGGACATGCCTTGGATGGCCATCGAATGCGATCGAGGACGAGGGCTGCTAAGAGAGGGACGGCCAAACCACATAGCAGAAAACCAGCACTGTCCATGGGCGGAACGTCGGGGGTAAAGGGAGGCGGGGTGCATTTCGGGCCAAGCTCCCATGGAGGGAGGTATTTATGTCGGGTAAGGCAGTGAAATGGAATTAGAGTTAGAACGTTGCTAGTAGCGGCTAGATTAGATTCATGGGTGGCGTAGAGGACTGGACACTGGATTTTCGGCCAGATCTAATACAATACAATAATTCCGAAGGAGCCATCATCTGGGAATATCTAAACAGGTTGGCCGCCGTCACTGATCTTGACCTGACCTGACCTCCTTTGTCATGTCAACAGTTAATTGATAGCGACGTTTCCCCCGGGATCGAAACTCAGTCAATTTTAGCGGTAGCATCGGACGGCCTCGTTCAATCGCCTTTGCGACTCGGGAAATGAAGGTCTTCTGATGATAAGTACAAATATCATGTACCAAGAACATCTCCGCATTTTGGCCTTTTCGGGCCGTCGAACCTCCGCATGAAATGAACGGACTGACAGTCCACGCGACGGATGAGTACACCCTAGTACGTATTTAGGTCGCAGTAGCTAGCTGAATATGTAGATCGCTCCCTGGTAGGCCGCCAGATTCTCGCGTAATCGCGGAAGTGAACACATACCCCCATTGAGTTCCGGCAGAACAGCAATGGTGGGAGAGTGCCCATCAAGGAAAACACGATTATCATGGG
>JBBPRP010000699.1:0-11305 GCA_038093135.1 Leccinum longicurvipes
CCCAAAGCATCGTAGGCAGCCGACCTTCATTATCCTCCCAAGCGACGCCAGGTTCTCGCGCGCAAACACATTCCGGCCCTTGAACGCCGGCGCCAGCGTTCCCTCCCAATCGTGATCCGGTACCAGCGTCTGCAACTTGAGTGTCATCGCGACCTTGTCTGGGGTCCACGCGCCCACGCCGGCGCCATCTTCCTCTCTCTTGGTCGAGTAGATTGTTCGGATCGTTGTTACGAGCGCTTCGTCCTTCCACGGCACCGACGATGCTGACACCGCACCTACCGCCAGACCGATCGTCCACCACGCGCTTTCACGCAGCCAGGATTTGGCCGCGCCGATCTCCAGCAGGTAGGTCAGCACGAATGTGTACGTTTCCAAGCTTGAGGGCGCCCCGGCCGTCGACAAGGAAGAGGAAGACGAGGACGAGGAAACGCTGGAAAGCGGCCGTTGTCGCACGAGCAATCCAGACCGGACGACCGCCCCAATTCCGAACAAGCGCGCGAATAAGACGTCCCTCTCTTCCTGTCCGCTCATAGACTTGCTCCTTTTGGTTGCATCGACGATGAGAGCGAGGACTTGCGCGCAGGTGACGGTGTCTATCCTGGAGAGCAGCTACGATGATGACAATATTCAGCACTCATGTGTTCGGGATTCATCATTGATGAGGGGCGGATTCAGAAGAAAAAAAAAGCAGATGGAAATAATGAACCACCAGAACACACCTCAGTCAGCGCAACACTAAACCCAAGCCTACTACTCTCCCTCGGACTAGCAAGCCCACGCACGAGCCTCCGTATCGAATACGAAACGTCTGGCGAGTTGAGCACGTCCAAACCGTCCCTACTACCCCCCTCATCACCGTCGTTGTCGCTGGAACCGGAGCCGTAGCTGTCCATCCTGGACTGTGGGACGTGGGCCGCCTGGAATTGTTCGAGAGCGCTGACGAGCTTGACAGAGGCATCGACGCGGTCATTTTTTGAAGCTGAAGATAATTTCCAGAACAAAGGCAGCGTTGTAGACATTGTCCAACCCCTGCGATGTGGACACAAAATTTCGGATACTTTCTATCACGAACCTAATTTGGAGTGTTGTTATGCTCTGTTGAGTCGAACGCGAGCTCAGGGGTTATTTCATCCAAAGCCGTCGTGTTCGATATGTACATGCAGCGATTAGTGTAATAATCAACGTCAGGGACGCAAAAGTCCCAGTCCAAGTGCTCCCAGAACCCTAGATCAATCGAAATGCATCCAATGCCCTCTCACCCCCGTCCTGCACTTGACGCAATCCGCACGCGGCCCCATCATCACCCGATGTTTCCGACCAGACGACGTTGGCAAGTCAGGCGCCTTCACCGGCCGCGGCGACCCGTCTATACGATCTTGCGCCGCACGCGCCAGTAAACACGAAGAAGACTGAGGATGAAGATGAGGATGGTGGCTCTGTTGGTCCTGCTGCATCCGCACGTGCCCAGGCTCAGACTCGCCACGCTCGCCCTGAGTCGGCCGTTGTCCGTCATCGCCCGTGAACTGGTTGCCAAGAGGCGGCGTGTCCGACGGGGTCGCCGGTAAGAAATAGATATCTGGAGGACGGAGATGCGTCGCGTGCGCACCCACGCCCGCGTTCGTCTGCGCCGTCACGATCGACGACGTCGACGACACCGACTCGCTCGAGGTCGACGAAGGCGTGAGCACGCTAAACGGCGCAGGCGACAACATGTAAAGTCCATTTGGTCCAGCGCTGGCGACATGTGAGTGTGAATGTGCTGGCATCACCCCCGCTGGCGCCATGGTCGTTGTCGAGATATGTATTGAAGGCAGATGACTCTTCGTTGCCGTCCACGACCGCGGAGCGCTACCCGGAAAGGCATGAACGCGAAATGCCGGTGAATCCTCGTAATCTACAGCCTATTCATCGTTTCCAGACCGAATTCGTTCACAAATACGACCGCTGTGCGATTATCCTCCGCCCACGCACGAAAGAGCGAGCAGACTCACCATATGCTCGTCAACCCTGCTACTACTCTGAACCACCCCCAGGACAGCCGCCCCACCGTCCGATAACGCAGGCGCAGGCGCAAGTGCAGATAAAGACGCAGACGGGAAACATCCAGGCGCGACCGACAACGGACTCGCGATCGAGAGCTCCCTCGCCTGTTTAACCCAGTCGTCCTGGTAAGCCGCCGCCATCGTGCCGTTGGATGCCGATGCCGACGTTGAGGTCGATATGGACGCTATGGGTGCGCGGCGGACGTGACACTGCTCCGGCGGGCCGACCGGGGGTGCGAGCAAGAGTCGCTTCTGCAAGAGAACGCCGTCAGCATGAGCAGACAAGGGGCCAAAAAAGAAAGAAAAAGACGCACGGCGTACGGTCGCTCCAGAGTAGGTGACCCAGGCGAACGCGGTCGTTTGATTGCAAACGCCACCGTACCGGGCGGGCGGAACGTCGCGGTCGTCGTCGGAGGCGGGGACTGCATGTCGACTTCCATCATATGTGTAGAGGAGAAAGAAGCTGATGAGGTTGCTGTGAATCGTAAACGATGTTGCGGAAGGAGGAAGAAGACCCCGCGTCGGATCGCACGGCCACCATAGTACAGGACCGCGTACAGCATCCCAACTTGGGGCTCGCCTCACCCACACCGCCGCACTCCAAAGGAGTCCACAGAAGCACTGTAATAACCTTCGTGAAACATCGAGCGCTGATCACCGACTTAGAATCACTGACAGCGGACATCCGATGGCGTTTTCCCGGTCCAAAATCTGCCCCGGACATATTGGGGATGCACGGCTGTCGAAAAATGCCCAGCGTTGTCGCTGCCACTATGTACGTTTATGAAATCTTCCGCGGGCCAACTCTGTCGATGCAAAGTATACTTGACAGACGAGAGTCGGGTTCCTGAGCCAGGACCGTGATCACTTCATGCCAATGGCTGCGTGGACATCCAGTTGTGATCCCTCGTGGACCCCTGCCACTGACAAAGGCAAGAATCACTTATCCTATTGCGAAATGGCCGCGGACGAGTACTACGAGAGTGGCCAAAAGCGACGAAGAAAGACAGTACGGCTGTGCCGACTTAGAGCATCCCCGAACCTTCTGATGGTACGGGTGGACAATACATATACGGTCCGGCTTATGCTATTGGTGAAGGGCACCACAAATAAACCCAGAGCTCTTCCTACCTCAATTCGGGTACGAGGTCCTTCCCAGACCCGGTCAGCAAAAAGTCCCTCAAATTCCCCAAACTGTACCGTTCCATCTTCTTCTCCGTATTCTGCGTATCCGTCCCGGTGTGTGGCGACAGCGCGACTTGCGGGAATTCGAGCGACCGCGGGTCCACGTTTGGTTCGTCCGGAAACACGTCCAAACCGATGGACGCCAACTAGACCCAAAAGCGACAAGACCATCATCAACACGTCAATGTTAAAAAAAGGCACACTCACATGCCCATCCTCCAACGCCCGAATCACTGCTTCCTGATCAAGCACCTTTCCGCGCCCAGTGTTCACAATGGCGCTCCCGCGCTTCATCGCCCTAATCTCCCGTTCCCCCACTATCTCTTCTGTCTCTTCGTTCAGCGGTAGATGCACGCTCAACATGTCCGACCTCGCACACAGCGCCTCCACGCTCCCGATGTACTCGCACCACTCCGGCAGTCCGCGCGCGGGTGGCGATTATGATAGAGCACCCGCATCTCCCCTGGGAACCCATGCACGAGGTGCGCGAGCGCGAGGACGCCGACCGTGCGCGTGGAGAGATCGCGGGTCCCGCCCGAGCAGACGAGGTGTTTCCATGTGCCTGCGCGGAGGGAGCGTTCGGCTTTGGAAAAGTAACGGAGGGCGGAGGATGAGGTAGAGTGCGGTCGTGGCGGTGGCTTCGTTGATTATGCCCGGGGTGTCGGAGATGCCGATGCCTAGCCGGGAAGAGAATTTAGTGAGATGAGGGGACGACGGGACGTTCCCCGATTTCAATCAGATGAGAGACGAGTAGACGGTGGCCGATCTCACCCCTTTCCTTGCACGCGCACACATCGATCAGTCTTCTGCAATCCACTGTACACTGGGCGGGAGCCTCGCAATAAATTCGCGATCGAATATCCCGATTCGCGCAACGGACATGTGCCGCCGACAGATTCCAACGGCGCCTTTGTAAGGTCCGCCGGGGTGGAAGCGAGAAAGAAACTCGGCCTGGTTGGGCGCATCGTCCACCTGGGCGTTGTTATCAGATCAACACATCCACACAGATGGTGTGTTGCGGTCGACGTACGATGACAATACCATCAAACAGCTTGAGGAAACATTACAACCGACGCGGTGGATGATGACTTGTTGAGGTCTGCGCCCAATGGATTTGTTTGAGGCAGACGAACATTATGCGCTGAGTTACTTATTTCCTGTCTCCTGCTATCTCATGATGGATTTTATCCGCCGATGCCTTCGTTTGTTTTGGCTGGGGTCGAGGTTTGATCAGGGACGTGCGAAAACAACTCACTTGTTACGTATATTTGGACAGGCGCTTTTCTGAGAGTCGCTCCGAAGTCGTTCGCTCAGATGGATCATCCGACCTCCAGTACTCAAAGGATAGTGCTTCCTCTCGATCCCAGCCTTTACGCCCTGGATGAAGCATCCTTGACGTTCTTCAAGTCTAGCACCGGTATTCATGATGACGATGCACTCAAGGAACATATTCTCGATGTTCAAGCACAAGCGTATGCCGTACGTGATCAAGGCAGATGGTTTAATCCCCAGGAAGATGTCCAGACGCCAAGCTTGCTTTCCAGGTGTTCCCGTACCCTTCCATACGTTCGTTCAATTTCACAACGTAGGCTTGTCGTCATACTAGACCCATGTCGATGCCTCATGTACTTGAAAGGCTCAAGATATCCAAAATGCCCGCTTACAAGGATGTTTTGAAGCTGGGTCGGGAACGCAAAGGGGCTGTACTCCTTGACATTGGATGTTGCTGTACGTCTTTGCATTGCGTCCTACGCATCTGAAGGTGGTACATGTCGGCTTTCTAGTCGGCAATGACATACGCAAAGCAGCAGCAGATGGCTTCCCTGTCGAACAGATCATTGCGTCAGATCTGAAGCAAGGTGAAACTATAGGTTTCTGCCTGCTGGTCTAGTTTCTGATACTCGATTTATGGATCATGGCCAGAATTCTGGAACCTTGGTCACGTACTCTTCCGCACTACTCCAGAGTCGTTTCCAGTACAATTTGTCGCGGGAAACGCCCTCGATCCGGCTTTCCTATCTCCGTTCTCAGGCGCAGTGGAACCTGTGGCAGAGGTCAACTTGTCGAATATCAGCACACTGAACGATCTTCGTGGACAAGTTTCAGCAATATGGGCTGCTGGGCTCTTCTATGTTAGTCTCGCGTCATCCACGATTGCGCTTGCAGACAACTGAAGTTTTTCTTTCAAGCTTTTCTCTGAGAAGGGTCAGCGTCAACTCGCGCATGCCTTGGGACGCCTCTTGTCTCCAGAGTGTGGCAGCATCATATTCGGCGCTCACATAGTATTCTACAACAAGGGAACGATTTCTGAGAAGAGCGTCGAAATATTTTGCCACAATCCGGATTCTTGGAAAGAACTGTGGGCGGGGAAATCAACTGATCAAGCCCTCCATCCTGCGGAT
Organism: Leccinum longicurvipes; assembly: GCA_038093135.1. NCBI lineage: Eukaryota > Fungi > Basidiomycota > Agaricomycetes > Boletales > Boletaceae > Leccinum > Leccinum longicurvipes. The sequence continues at coordinate 5,630 of JBBPRP010000699.1, forward strand.
AAAACAGGCGGTCTTGATGCAGCAGTTTTCTCTCCTGACAGCGTGAGGGTCGAATCGAAATTGACTCCGGCCAAATCCAGCACTTCGGATGGGGCATGGCTCTTTGTGTGGAGTATTACAAGGGCATGATGTGTACATATCCCTTGACCAGAATCTATTTGAAGCAGGTGGATACTACGCGCTGAGTTGCTTATTTCCTGTCTCCTATGTCATGGTTAATTTTATCTGCTGATGTTCGTCTGTTTTGGCTGGGGCCAAGGTTTGATCAGGGGAGGTGCTTCAGTGTGGTGGCGAGGGTGAGTTTTACCATTATGGTCGTGACAAGCCACTCCTCCCATCCGCCGCGATAACCATACATAAGCATGCCCGAAGGAGGGATCATACTGTCGGCTTTACCATCCGATACGCTGACGGGAATCACTCTCATTCAATTCAGTAGTGCGCGGTAGTATGCACTGGCCGTTTGTACATGGTATGCCACTTGTATGACCTGGTGTTGCCAGCTCCAACCTCGTCCTTTACACATGGCACCAGTGGTCAACATATGCATATGTTTCTAGACTCGGGCATTGCAGGTACTATCAGCTATCGACCATGATCAAAGAAGCAAGCGCCAGCAAATACTGTGCTCCTGATCGCACGAAGAAGCGGACTTGAATTTTTGATGGAGATGGAGATCGGTCCGTTGAACTGATAGCTAGACGATTCTGACTCGGATGAGATCCGAGTCACCATTGCGATTGTCGCCCTTTTGTTCTCACCACCTACCATAAACGATACGCGCCAGCCTTGCTATTACTTACGTATAAGGTCCGACCGCATTATTGTAATACCTCAGGCTGTTCAATTTCAATTTCTTTTCCGGATTTTACATCCATCACTCTGTAAACACACATCGACAGTTCCTCCGTGCGTTTGGTGTGCTGGTGGCAGCTCCATTTTACGCATTGTTCATTGAAATTCTTGCATGAGTGACACCGTGCCCCAGCTACCCGGTGAAACGGGTCAGGAAAGACTTATCAGGCTGAACTATGCATCACTTACACGGCTCCCACACCAATATTTGTCACATGGCGTAACCAAGTTGCTGCGTATTCGGTTGATCGGGGTTGTGTGGAATCCAGGATATGTACAGTATACATCGAGTCGGTGGTCAAACATTGATCAAGTCCATCGGATTTTCCAATCATGAGGGATTGGTGTAATAGACATTGCCCCAAAATGAGAACGAGTCACGTCCCGTATCATATCAATGGCAATGTTTTCGATGGATTTTGACCGGCACCTGCAGAACGACTGTATGTCAATCAATCGAATGAATCTGGAAGAGGCGAGTTGAAGCATCTTCCACCGGGTTGCCAGTGCTTGGCGCATCGCCCTTGATGGCTCCCGCGATAATCTCCTCCGTTCATCCTCGGCACCATTGGGTTGTCCCTGTTCAAATCGGGGAGTATCAGCTTCATTCCGTACATCATTTCTCTCGAATTATCTGGTCCAAGGCCTGCGAACATCGCAAAGAAGGTCAGTATGTACTTCTCTCTTGCTTCCCTCGCATTATAGGTTAACTTAAAGGGAGCGGGGTTTATGAGCCTGCCTCCTATCTGCATTTGTCGCTCTCGGAGCACAGCATTCAAATTTAAGGCATTGCCTCATTGAAGGCCTCAGTAGTACGTATGGTACAGTTAAATGGTGCACATCCTGCCAGAATACTGATCTTGTCGCTCCCGCATCATCAACCACATAGCCAAGCGTCACTATAGAATGTCGTCTGACGTGCAGTCGATCATCCAGGTTCTATTCACAGACAACAGAGTGTCCCGTATGGTCATTTGTGAATCTCATCCATGCCACACTAACTTATTGACATGCAGTCGCAATGGTCACCGTTGTGGTTTATGATTATTGTAAGTGGTCGATCTATTTGATTCGTCGTGATTAATGGACGGTGGCTTTACTTTTTGTACTATTTCGTTGACAGTCCTTACGTTTCCTAGAGAGGTAGATGCCTGGTCTACTCCATCGTTATCTCTTGTCTCAATATCGTTCTAGGTCGAATATGTTTGGGTCAGGACGCGAGTGTTTATAATGGTGCATCATGTTACTGATGGAACCATAGAACAAGCCCTGGACATGGGTTTCTACGTTGTTTCTTGTTGTGAGTAAAGTTTTTATATTGTTATTTGAGTTCGTACACCGTGACGATGCACCGGCAGGTTCGTTACTGTGGCATCTATTCCGCCATGTAAGCACATGAATATCACAATGCCTGTTTTACAGTACCATTTACTTTGAAATCTATCTTCAAGAGAGTCATCACTCAGTACGTTCGGGCTAACTAAATAAGGAATCGTTACGCTGAACACTTCTGGCTCAAGTTGGAACAACGTTCATTCCTGGCCCTTTGACGGTTAGTTTCTTTATTCAAAAACGGGCCACACTCTGATGGAAATGTGTTGTGATGACAGATGTACGTGGTCTGCTCATCAGTAATCCATTTCTTTTATGATCATATAGGTGTAAGCACCGTTCTTCATGTAATAGACAGTGTTTGATCTTTAAATCTACCAAAGGTACTCCATTCCAATACTCAGCCCAGTGGGCATACACGACATTCATAAGCGCCTCCGATCGTGAGTCATCATATCCCAGTCAACTTAGTACTCCATCGCTTCACTGACATGTTTTGGTTTCGATTACAGTGTTGATGGTCTTACGGGTCTATGCACTATGGAATCGATCAAAGATAATACTCAGCATCCTCCTGCTTTTCTACACGGCTCAGATTGTCATGCAACTTGTTGGTACAGCCCTCTGGGGCAACCCGTATTACATCGATGCCACAGGTATGTGTCCATCAAGTTGGAATAATGAATGCTTTCTTGACCAGACCACGTACTGCTTGTCCCTCAGTCTCTATCAGCCAAGTGCTCGATTATTCCGTTTGTCAGGAAACGCTTACCGTAATTGGACCTGACATGAAATACATTCTTATCCAACCAACTGTCTTCTATGTCCTACTGCTGACCCTTGCTCTCGTTCCGACCGTGAAGCAATCAATTACAATGTACAAGGCGACGAAACGATGGCAGCCAAACCGATACATGTCCTTGATAGTCAAGGAGGGTGTTTTCTACCTCTTTTTGTACGTCCTTAATCATCTCTCCGTTGCTGTTATGTGACCAAAGTCACGAAATAACTTAATGGAACCACTGATTTGATTTTCCTTCACGAAACAGGAACTTGATCAATAACGTGGCCGTCCTGATAGGACAGGCGGATCCGAGCCCACTACCCTCCGCCTGGGAAATCATCTTCAGCCTCTTCGGCGTCATAATTCAATACCCTTTCTTTCCTCGGTTCGTGCTCAGCATTCGGGAGCTGTATGAAAAGGACAGCCGTGGTCGCCTGGAAGGGATCGATACTGGATTTGGTGTCTCTACGCGCGTCGGGAATTTCACTCCTGGCCAGGACACAGTTTTCTCTGCGATGGCATTCGTGGACGGTGGGAATGGGGAAGGGGAAGGTGACGAGAGAGAGGAAATTCAACTCGAGCCAGCCGAGAGGAATTACGAGCGTACTGGTTCAGTCTAGATGATCGTCAAGGAATGCTCTTGTTCGGAGTGTATTGACCGTACAATCTGCGAACCTTTTCATATCTGGATTCCGTGTGTGATGTATCATGTGTACTAGTGGCAGAATTTCAGCGACGTCTTGCACGCAAGTGGAGAATCGTTAATGATTGTTACTGTCGCTTATCGAATGTCTTCTGTGCATGGCGGGATCGGAATCCAGCACGGTTAATTCTGTGGTTCTCTAAGGAAACCTGTAACGGAGATAAAACCTCGGCACTTTGGAATCAGAACCTGCCCAGCTTTGTTGCATATCTGGGACAGAACATCTGACCGGGACTGGAAACCTCCGGCTCGAACAGTGTTGTAATACGTGGGATGAATCCTGTCCGGTCGTTTGTGTGGATCGGAGGGCCATATAATAACATATGATATGGTGGGCATTGATCTCATGTAAAGCGGGCGAGGATATCATTGACAGCTTGAGCCTCAACACCACAAACGTCAACGCGAAAAAAAAAAACAGCATTGATCTCAGAGTTAATGTGCAGCCATTTACCTCTGTTATCATTCTTCTAGAGGTGGGTCGACTCTCTTCAGGATTCGAAATTCGGCAACGAAATCAATCGGGACGTTCGTCTTGGAAGTACGTGCCACGGCTTGTACTATCCAATGATACAGTCGGTTCCTTGCACTGCGGATCTGATCCTGTTGCTGATGCGCCTTCGTGTCGGACACGCAGCGCCGGAGGGTTGGCGGTGAATTAGTGGTGAGGACGCAATAGATCTATATTTTTTTTGTTAACGAAAGCTTCGCGCATCCCAGAGGTGGTTAGTGCGAGGGAGAGGTCGCCTGGGCTGTCGGACTCGTTTGCTGCGCCCGTCTGTCGTTCCTTTCCAAGGATCAAGGATTAGGACCGTGCGAGACTGTCTCGGGACGGTACGCGCATTGGACGAGCAGCGGGCCAGCCGGGCCAACAAGCTTGCTCGCCTGCGCTTCTTCGTCACGATGCTGCACCACGGAAGAAAGACGGAAGAAAACCGAGGTCGATTCACGTCCAATCAACCGTGGCATCTCGTAAATTTCTCCCGCGTTATCGCATTCACTTACCACCAGACTACTACTGACTTCTTCGTTTAGCTAACACTGAGGGAAATTCTGCATCGAGATCGCCGAACTAACATGAAAGTCAAGGAGGAAACAATCGGCATGGATGCCACTTTTCAAGCCCCGGCCTTTAGCAACTGTCTCTGCCGCGAGTCGGACTGTATCGTGGGAGAGTGGCCTCCTCGAATTCGTGCGGCGCGCAAACTCATCTTGGGCTCGTAGCAGACAAGCTCGAGCCACAAGTCAGACGAAGGCGGTGGCTGCGGTCAGACTCCCGCCAAGAATATATATTGTATCGATACTATCGATTGGCTGGAGGTACCCCAATGTTGGAGCAAACCGTGCATGCGAATTTATTCAAGCTTAGCGGCGTTACCATGAAGTTCCCCAATGTTGGGTCCGGGAAATTGTGATGCATGTTGAACCACCTAGTCCACCCCTCCGCAAATTCATTGGTAACATTATATGAACTCTGACAGGTGATCAGAAAATGACAACAACGAAGCTGGTCAAATCATTTCTAGACTCCGAGGAAATAGGTACGAATGAGTCATTCTATGAGGTAACTGACTCAGTACTACAGATTCCCAGTGCATGACGAACTTACTGCATGAAGTGGCTGCCTGAACTTGAAGAATTCATGGACATGTTATTCTCAGCTGCACGGCACTAACGTGGCAATGTGTTTGAGAAGCGCCCATATCCATGGTCTGATGGAACATCCGGTGACGTAGCTTCTTGCTTGATTCGTAATGCTGACGCGAAGGCTCTGAAGGCCTGGTATCGATCATCTCCAATCGGCAAGCCTGTGAGTCGCTCAGGACGCTCGTGGGCCAGTAAACCCAACTTTGGCAACTGCTAGTAATACAACTTCGCAATCCAAGCATCGCCAGGCTTGTATCGGTTGGTGATACCGTGGCACGGAGCAATCCTCCGACGACTTGGAGGTCATCTTTCTTTTGTCACGCGTTTATGCTGCCGATCCGACTGGCTTCCTTCC
>JBBPRP010000700.1:0-11302 GCA_038093135.1 Leccinum longicurvipes
TGCCCCTATCACCTCGAAATCCACCCCCCACTTTACCTCCTGGTACCCCTACTATGGCGCACGCCGTTCCGCATCCCCCGCATACTCCACAACCGCCCCCCTCCCACGTCCTCCAGCCTTCGAACAGTATTGGTGTCTCGTCTCCCCCTCCCACGCCATCAACTACTACTGGACCATCTGCACGCTCCCTCAATACCAATGCCTCCACTTTTGTTCCCACTTCACGCGCACCTAAAGTAATCGTGATAAAAAATGAAGACGGTATGGAGGTTAATCTAGAAACGCTGAAGAAGCACAGTCCGCAACCGCCAACTGTGCCAATTCCGCCACCATCGCCTGTTGCGACCAGTCGTCGCACAGCGTCCGTTAGAATTGAGAGCGAGGAGTCCAAGAGAAAGAGGGAGGAGCAGGCACGATTAGAACAGGAGAAGAAGGATGCCGAGGAGCGGGCAAAGAAAGAAGAGGAAGACAGAAAACGAAAGGAAGAGGAGGAAGCCAAGCGGAGGGATGAAGAAGCTAAGCGAAGAGAGGAAGAGGAGAAAGAACGGCTACGAAGGGAGGAAGAAGAAAACGAGCGATTAAGACTAGAGCAGGAGCTGAAACATAAGGAAGAGGAAGCTAGGCTTCAGGAGGAGCGGAAGAGGGTCGAGGAGGAGAAAGAGGAGCAAGAGCGTGCTGAGCAGGAAGCTGAGGAACGGCGGCAGCAGGAAGCTTTGGAGAATGAGGCGGCACAGGTGGAGGCCGAGGAAGCTCCGGATACCGTCGAATCTCCCATTGAAGACTCCAAGGAATCTGAGGATGGGGAGGTTATCGAAAACGGAGAAATTGTGGAGACCCAGGTCAATGGTGATTCGATCAACAAGCTTCCGAAGGCTCCGAAAGAGACCTTGCGGATAGATACGTCGTCAATGCCACCACCTTTGGAGATTCCCAGACGTCGCCCTGGTCCACTTGATATCGGCGCGGCAAAGAGGGATCTCTCCGCTGCCCCACTCTCTGCGTTGGCGACAGCAAGAAACATCGAGCGACTTCAGGACATTGAGTACCCCGAAGGTGTCAGAAGCCCTAGGGAGGACCTCAACAAGGATGCGAAGGACGGCAAATTCAGGTACGCAAAGCATTATTACTCTTGTATTTTATGCTCAACTTCCTACAGGTATGACCGCGACTTCCTCATGCAGTTTATGCAGCTGTGCAAGGAGAAGCCTCCTCACCTTCCACCGCTGGACATCCTGGGCATCGAACCCGTGGATCAGTCAACCTTCAGTATGACTCGTGGTGGTTCAGGACGTCATCGCCAGCCCGCAAGTGCGATACCCCCGGCCGCTCGTCAAAGCTCTGTTGGCCTGGGGATCTCAGGCAACTTCGGTGTCAAGCCAGGTACTGCTCCGGGTCCTTTCGCTATGGGTCAGTTCTCCACGCCGACGAGCAAGCTTACAAGTGAGGAGCGATACATGATGTCGACGGCTGGCACGCGTTCCGCTTCGGTGAGCAGTGGCCCTGCGTCTTTGCAGTTCGTTCGTCCTCCTATGACCCGGACGGCTTCTCAAGGCGGTCCGGGTGGACATCCTATGGGCAGCAACCGTACTCGAAGCAAGCGTGGCGACAGGCGTACGGATGCGAACAAGATTGCTTTCTCTCAACAAGGCGAGGGATCAGGCTTTGGTGCCCCGGGTGCTGCGCCTATTTTTGGAGCTGCGTTCGAGCCTATTGTCCCCCTCGAGATGTCTGCCAACCGCTGGATCGCTTCGAGTATGGTTCGCAAGCCCGTGGCCGACACTGAATCACCTGAACTCGTGGATCGCAAAGTCAGGTCCCTCCTCAACAAGCTTACCATGGAGAAATTCGACTCCATCTCTGACCAAATCATCGCTTGGGCGAACAAGAGCGAGAACGAAAAGGATGGCCGTACGCTCATCCAGGTTATTAGGCTCGTGTTCGAGAAAGCGACGGACGAAGCCGTGTGGAGTGAGATGTATGCGCGCCTCTGTCGCAAGATGATGGAACGCATCAGTCCCGAGGTCCAGGACGATGGTATCAGGAACGCGGAGGGCAAACCTATCGCTGGTGGTCAGCTCTTCAGAAAGTATCTTCTCAATCGTTGTCAAGAGGACTTCGAACGTGGTTGGGTTGCCAAAGAGGCGACTGCTGCCGCCGCCGCTGCCAAAGCTTCTGATGATCAAGCTATCAAAGCTGCGAATGAGGGGAAAGGCGAGGAGAGCGAACTCTATTCTGAGGAGTATTACGCTGCCCAAAAGGCAAAACGTCAAGGTCTTGGTCTCATCAAATTCATCGGCGAACTCTTCAAGCTCCAGATGCTCACGGAACGTATCATGCACGAGTGTGTCAAGAAACTCCTAGGCAATGTTGAAAATCCCGAGGAGGAGGAAATTGAGAGTCTATGCCAATTGCTGAAAACTGTTGGTCAGCAACTTGATGTCCCCAAGGCAAGGGCCCATATGGACGTGTACTTTACACGGATGAAGGAGCTTTGCAAGAGCCTCAACGTCAGCCCACGTATGCAATTCATGCTTCAGGTAACGTCCGATTTGCGGGTGTCAGCGTACTCCTCCTTATCTGTTTTCTCACAATAGGATGTCATCGAGCTCCGTGATCGGAAATGGGCGGCGCGCGGTGCTGTTATCGTGCCCACAACTTTATCTGCTGTCCATGAGCTTGTATGTGTTTGGAAATTTCTTGTGGTGGCAAGCGACTAAACTGTGTCTAGGCCGCAAAGGAGAAGGCAAACGCAGAGGCCCAGAGCTACCAACGTCAGCTCAGCATGTCTAGAGGCGGATCGAGACGTGGTGGCGAGCGAAACGTGGAATCTGGACCGGACGGTTGGCATACGGCTGGAAGTTCAGTTCCTCGGCCACCGCCCAAGGCGGGTGACTTGTCGCAATTTGGTAAGATCAGCAAGGGCGCGGGTGCGCCGATGGTTATGGGGCCCAGCAGCGTCTTCACCAAGAAGGACTCCAACACGAAGCGTGATTCGCTCTCTCGGACGAGCTCGAGTTCCAACATGTTCTCCATGCTCAGTCAAAACCCTGAGCTGGTAGTCGACACCACTGCCAAATCCAGCAGACCTCCAAGCCGGAAACCGTCAGTAGACCTTGGACAGAGCGGAGTGCCGGAACCTGCTCAGAGGAAAAAGCTGCAGCTCTTGCCACGCTCGAAGCCCACTTCCACGGAGGAAACACCCCCTCCTGCTTCTGAGGACGAAGCCGAGGCGCCCGTTGAAATGTCCGAGGCCGACGCTAAGAAAAAGATTGATGAAGATGTCAAGGAATTCTTCGCGGTCCGGAGCATGGATGAAGCAGATGTTTACTTCTTGAATCTTCCCGAAGAACACCGCTTCCGCCTCGTGGACAAGCTGGTGGGATCTGCTCTGGAAAGCAAGGAGGCGGACGCCGTCCTCGTTTCGGAATTCTTTGCCCAAGCATCATCCAAAGGCCAATGTTCGTTTGAGGTCTTTGAAGAAGGCTTTATGCCAATGGCGGAATTTCTGGACGATATTGCCATTGACGCTCCGAACGCATTCAAGTTTATGGCAATCATGCTGAAGGGGGCAGGTTTCGACAAAGACGAGGAAAGGCTGTCTCGGATCGCTGGTAAATCGACGGATAGTGACAAGTTACTCCAGCTGGTGTCATCATGACGATCATGCTCATGCTTTATTACTGCACGCATTTTTCATACTCGCACTCGCATCCTTTTTTTCTCTCTTATTTGGGCCACGCACGGTTGCGGTCTGCGTCTTTTCATATTCTTTTCGCCTTTTTTTTCGTTATTATCATTTGCAAGTGGCCCGAGTTTCGTCCTCTGACGGTGTTCGCGTGTTCTGGATGTTCTGCATTAATTTCTGTACATGCATGTTCTTCCTTCCGTTTGTCCTTTTCCCCTACATCCTACAGCATAGGTTATAGCCGACAGTACACCAGGTACTATGCGAGCAATGCACTCAGACGACGAACTATTTTTGAGGGGGTATGAACTAGGAATTGCACGTGCTCCAGGACCAAGAGTGACTAGTGACTGGTAATAGTTAGTCCAGATGCCAGTGACCCCATATAAACCACGTACTTCAAATTCCCCACACGACCATCTCGCCATAACACAACGCCAGTTTTTCGGCGTCGGGCGATATGACCGGCTCGGGTGCCAATCCAGGTTCGTGGGTGACCCTGCGAAGGAACCTCAATTTCTTTCGCATACATCTACTATACTTGTGGGTGCACACGTCCAGCCTTCGTCTTCCTCCTGTTCAACGTTGACCGCTTACAGCACGTTCACGCCCCTGATTTTCTCTGCTATCTTATATGCCTCCAACGGAAGGTATCCTATCAAGTACATCGATGCACTCTTCAACTCTGTCAGCGCTATGACCGTCTGCGGTCTTGGCACGGTGAATCTGAGCCAGTTGACACCCTGGCAGCAAGTCCTGTTGTTCATCCAGATGTGCATAGGGAGTCCGGTAAGCAATATCCACAATGCGACATGGAAAAGGAAGTGCGACATACACTGGGTGTCACGGTCATGCTAGGTCGTCGTCTCATGGTCCATGGTGTACATCCGGAGGTCAGTCAGACGCGGTCCCCAAGTTTCACATTTCATTTCTTGACTCCCTTTTCCTCCCCGAATGCGTACATCACAGACTCTTCTTTGCGAAAAAGTTCGAGTACATCCTTCTCGCGGAGGCTGCCCGACGAAGAGCTGCTCCCAAGTCGCCAGACAGAGAGTCTCCTCCCGATTTGGGAAACGCGACCGGACCGAGGCGCCATTTTGCGTGGCGTGTGACGTCACTGATCCGTCGCCGGACCGGGTTAAGCCCGGTGTCGGAAGAGAGTGCGAGCGAAGGGTCGTCCACGCCGAGAGAGAAGGAAAACAACAGGAAGCTCAGGACGGACATGATCCGCAGGATGGACGAACCCCCAAAACGAGTCGATCCAAATGGGTGGATCAGTCAAGGGGTCAAGGTCCCGCACACGAGACCGTCGGCCGCCAAAGTTGCCAGTGGAGGGGAACAAGAGAAAGGCTTGCCATCGTCCGCTGTTTGGTCGGAGTCCGTCGTCAACCGACATATACAATCAGAAGATGCGCAGAACGTGTAAGTGGCTTGATCAGATTATCATGTACATGGCACTGACATTGCGAGGAGTTCTCGCAGCACTGCTGCACCAGGGAGTATTCCTGCTTCTTGTCAGTCGCCTTGTCCATTTTCGGATGATATATTGATGTGCTGATCACTTTCCAGCCGGCTTGGGCATGCTCGATACTAGTATACCTGTGACGAATTCGCCACAGCCATCTCCCACTACTGTTGGAATGCCCCGCACAACGACCATCGAATTTGCTCCGACCGTTACTCATCACTATGTACCACTGGGTATGGTTCCAAGCGGACAGAACACGGGCGCACGAGACCCTTCCCATTCTCGCAGATACCCTGTGGTAGGACGGTCACAAATATCGTTGACGCAGCACCCCTCGCACGCATCACTGTCTATTACTGATCCGCCGGGGGAACATTCGCATCCGGAAGCTCGCCACACTGGTCTTGGGGGATTTCCGATGCCGCACAAGGTACTTGGTACCCTTTTCCGGCATTTATTCCCTCTGGCGGCGAATCGTCTTCAAAGGACATTGACGGTCCCGGCCACAACGGCTCTCTCGGGTGGAGAACAGGGCCGGACAGCATCCATCACTGGAGCTATTGGAAACATCGTCGAGGGTTCCAAGCCGGTTTCGTATATCTCTTTCGACGCGATTGTGGGGCGCAATTCTGCTTTTCATGAGATCACCAACGAACAATTGGAGGAACTGGGTGGAGTAGAGTATCGCGGGTTGAACGCGTTGTTGTGGTTGGTTGCGCTGGTGAGTACGGTCTCGATGGTGCACGCGTCCTATCGACCGATCTTTGTCTTCATGCCACGGAATTAGTACCACTTTGGATGTCAACTCGTTGCGTTCGTCGTCATTGCTCCTTACATGACTCTGCCGAAGTGGGCCAGTGATTTTATTCCTCCTGCATTGATTCGACCAGTGTCGACCCCATGGTAAGGCTGGTTTCCCAGCCCTTGATCTACTTTATTGGACTGCTAGTATTCGACCCCACAGGTTTTCCCTCTTCCAGGTCGTTTCGACGTACACTAACACTGGGTTATCCCTTGTGGATCAGTCCATGGTCCCTTTTCAGACTGCCTATCCGATGATATTCTTCATGGTTTTCTTGGTCTTAGCTGGAAACACTGCTTTTGTGAGTCCTCTTACGTTCGGCTTCAAGGAAACGATAGAGTTACAGCCTTGACCCCTTTCAAGCCTATCTTGTAAGTGATCGTCCCTCTGCACGCATCTCTGCAATAACTCTTCGTATGCAGTTTACGATTTATGATGTGAGCCTGCTCCTTGCTATCTCCGTTGTATTGTTTAAATGGTCGATTCAGCTGGATCATTGCAAAGTTGATACCCACCCGATCTCGCCTCTACGAGACGTTGCATTTTCTCCTCGACCATCCACGACGTTGCTTTGTGTATCTATTCCCGGCTCATCAAACCTGGTTTCTCCTTTTCGTTCTTCTATTATTAAAGTAATTGATTATGTTGTCTCTGCGTGCGAAGACCGGCTAAATGTCTTAGCTCTATCGACTTTTTCTGTTTCATGGTTCTGGACATCGGGAATCCAGTAACCGACGCTATTCCATTAGGAACTCGATTCGCAATTGGAATACTGCAATCTACTGATGTCCGTGCTTCGGGGTTCTCTATTGTTCCAGTTGCTGCATTGGCTCCAGCTGTCCAGTGCGTCTGCTTGGCTTATTCACTATGATCGTCTGTGTTTATTGTTTACCCAGAGTAATGTATGTGATCATGATGTACATCAGCGTATGTGCGCACACTGTTTTTCGTCATGCATTGAAGGTTACTGACACGGACTCGCTCCCCCAGACCCTATAGCAATGAGGTGAGTTACGTGGTTCTCGGGATGTAGATACTGCTAAAGTGCATGTGCAGCGTGCGTTCTACGAACGTGTACGAAGACCAGTCGCTTGGGATATTCCACCTGGATGACGAGTTGTCCGATGCGGAGCGTGCATTCAACAGGACTGATGGGTCACGAATGGTCATGTGGGGTCGCTATCTGGCGATGCATGCACGTCACCAGCTTTCGTTTGGTGCGTCGTTGTTCGTTCCTCGTGTCATGCCCTTTTGACATCCCTGTCAAAGACATGTGGTGGCTAGCATTAGCCCTTTTCCTCGTTTGCATCATAGAGGTTTGGAATGGATGACTCCCTGTGTTTTCGTGTCCTGAACAACTTCATCGTCAGAGGGATAACCTGACTAATAAAGAGATCCAAGGCTGGTTTAACATATTCTCGATTCGTACGTGAAGAACTGCTTTGCTAACACCGCCGACTAAAGTTCTACTTATTTACCAGTCTTTGAAATAGTTTCAGGGTATGGATCTGTCGGGCTCAGCCTCGGTATTCCAAATGTGCGTGCTATTGTGAGGCTAGGATATAACCGTCGTCTCAATCGTGGATTTAGCAAAACTATTCTCTTTCTGGGGCATTCCGACCCCTGTCGAAGCTCATTCTCTGTCTCGTCATGCTACGCGGTCGCCATCGCGGTCTACCCGTGGCAATTGACAGAGCCGTCGTGCTTCCGTTCGAGTTTGAAAAGAGGATAGACAATTTGGATCCATTGCTAAGAACAGACGAACGACGATCCAGTAGGTATAGTGCCGGCGGTGCTTCTAGTCCTGTCGGAGAATCGGAGGACGCTGAACGTGGGGAAGCGGTGATGGAACGGCTCGGAGGAGATAAAGAGGAGGCCGGTGAAGTACGAGAGCATGGGAGCTGAGCGTGAGCGCAGGGAGCAGGAGAAGTTTTGATTTAATCATATTACGGACCAGCCTAAAGTGTGTTGGTTTGCTCGTGTTGGGGACGTCCGTAATATCTATTTCTTGGGGGAACGGACTTGAACAGATGGAGTTGAGAACATATCGTAAACTTGGGAAACACCGTGACCGAACCGAAGTTGCCAACGGTCTGGACGTCGGACTTTTGCCTTCGCTTTGAAATTTCTAGTACATACAAGCTGTTTTTTCGACACTTCACCGTATGATTACCAATCGACAGTTGGATTAAAACCAGACATGTTTCCTCCATCATCACTAGTCGGACGCCAGCGCACCAGCGGTGGCACGACAGATGCAGACGGTGCTATTCGCCAAACCGACACAGATGCCGCCCTCGCAAGACTCTCTGCGATGAAGAAGGGTTATATCGAAGATCCATTTATCACCCATCTAGTCCCTCGCGCCCAGTTCCAACCTGCTCGTCCTCCTTTGATTAACATCGGAACGTACGTCCGTTCCAAGTCCATCGATGGACTCGTCGAACAGTGGCTGGATCTCTGCGAACGCCAGGCCACGACATGCCAGATCGTGAGCTTAGGAGCTGGAAGCGATACCAGGTTTTGGCGCATAAGCGTACGTCTTCGTCCTCGACGTCGCTTCCGATCATGATGTGACACTCTCGGTTAGACCGGGTCTCGCTCGCATATCTTGGCGTCGTACTTTGAGCTTGATTTTCCCGATGTCACCACCAAGAAGGCGATGGCCATCCGCAAAAGCAGAGAGCTCAGCGCAGTCCTGGAGAACGTCAGTATCGGTAAGTGTTTTTGATGAGGTCAACTCTGGAAGTCCTGGTCTCAAAGAAAATAGCTTCTGGTGGAACTGCGCTCCATTCGAACAAATACCACTTGCTTCCCTGCGATCTGCGTCTTCCGCCATCCAGTTCGCTAGCGCCGTTGCTCGATGGGTTGCTATCTGTGTCTCTCCCTACCCTCTTACTTTTCGAATGCGTGTTAGTCTACATGGCGCCCGAGTCGTCTTCTGCCCTCGTTGAGTGGTTCGTCAATCACTTTGCCTCGGCACAACACGGGAGTATTCTCGGGGCCATTATTTATGAGATGTTCGGCCTCCAAGACGCCTTTGGTCGAGTCATGTTGAATAACTTGCAGGTACTCCGGTCTCATTTTCCTCGTTCCATTCGTCTCTCAGTTGCAAGCGTAGTCCAGAAACGTGTTCTTACCGGGCGCGGTCCCGTACCCTACGGTCGATTCGTTACCCGACCGTTTCACTCGACACGGATTCACCTTCTCCCGTGCACTGACATTGAGCAAGGTGCGTGAGAAGTACATCAACTCCTCCGAACACGAGCGGTGAGTCACTCGTTCACGTGCAACGGTGAAGCTGCGTTCGTCCCGACATCTTTTGGCTTGCGCAGGATATCCCACCTCGAGCTTCTCGACGAGGTCGAGGAGCTGAACCTCGTACTCAGCCACTATGCTATCACTTGGGGTGCGAAGACGTTCATGTCCTCGGAGAACACGGGTCCTTGGCAATGCTGGGGACTAGAAGTCTAGACGCATCTTATCATGTAAATGAGGAGATTGCTGTGTAAGCTTCCTGATGATTTCGATTAAAGCGAAAAGGCTGAAGAATTATCGCACGCGTTGTCCGCGTCGTTGCACAACACTTTGGTGTAGACGTGGCGAACAAAGGTATAGTGAATCATCGGACCGATTCCCAGCTTGTACTAGAACTTTGTCCCTGGGACAACCAACCATGCTGTGGCAGAAAACAAGGTTTTTTTCCATGCTACCTTTGGAGACTGGGCCAGCCAACGACGCAATAACCTTGCTTTCGTGATTTCCTTGTTTCTCATCTTTCGGGACGAGATGACATGAGACAGACGTATGAGCCGCGTCCTTCTAATGGTCATATGATGCGCCGCACACGATGATGGACAAATGGCTACATAGCCGACTTGTGCTAACTGTATCGAACCAATCGCACGTCAAAGGATCACACACCCTACTATGGGATCTCGGCGTACTATGGCATGTGCAAAAGCGCATCATATTGTCTTAACGTTAGCCGCTTGTCCACATTTTCACTTTCGGTGTGGGGCCGTAATGCAAGAGCCGCGAATATAAACAGTGTGTTTTTAGCGAAAGAAGGAAAACCAGGGTCCTTCCAAACGAAGCCGGCGCAGAACATGGCCCGAAAAAGCGCTTTGCATAAGGTGCAAAAACGATTGATATCTGCTCCGCTTATTTATCTAGACTTTGCATCCCTGACTGCCGCATGGATTGTGGGAGGAGCTGTGCTAAAATAATGTCCGCGTTTTGAAGAGAAAAAGGCTATGTGATCTAAGAAAACAAGCTGGGTATTACAGGGTAAAAATATGGAAGTTTGGACAACGTGATCCCATATGGACATAATGGAATCCTCTTTTACAATTTGGTCTTGAACTGAGCAAGAGCCAGAGGTTGGTCTGCAAAGTATGAAATAAAATAAAATAAAATAAAATAAGTCAGGAGCCGAAAAGTGAAACGGGCAGCCGACAGAGGACGTACACGTTGCGTTATAGAGGTTGTCAGCCGGCGTCAACCCTACGCGTGCGTGAATTCCACTCGCATCGACCAGGTCCGGGGTCAGTTCGTCAATGGTGCGGGCACCGATGAGGCGCATTCCCATTTGAAGTTCGTCCTAAAAACCACGAGTTTTAGCGATACGACACATTGAATATGACACCATGGCGCCGTCGCCGTCAGCATCTCAGGCATGAGCCATCCGATGCTGACGTCCGTCGCTAGTGAAGGAGCTCATCGGTACGTACCCTGAATATTTCGATAGCCTTTTCGACACCAGCTTCACCATATGCACAGAACGAATATAGGAAAGCGCGTCCGACACCGACGGCTTTGGCACCAAGCGCGATCGCCTTGAGAACGTCGGATGCACGTCGGATGCCACCATCAACGAAGACCTCGAAGTTAGGGTTAGGCCAGGGACCACGAGTCTTCAATGCTTCCACGACTTCGATCAAGTTCTCGATACCAGAACGAGACGTGTCGAGTTGGCGACCACCATGGTTGGAGAGGACGATACCGGCAACGCCGTAGTCATATGCCTTTAGCGCATCTTCCGGTGTGGCAACACCCTTCAATACGATCGGAACTTCGAGAAATATTAACGATCCGAGAGTCGATCAATAGAGCTCGAGGGACGTACTATTGGTAATGCTCTTAAACCAAGGAATATCTTTCCATGACAACGAAGGGTCAATGAATGACTGTCGGCAAGTTTAATTGGAGGAACCCGTGAAGCGAGTGCGCAAAGCTTACTGAAATGGCGCGGGCGACACCTTCGTCCTTCTTCACGTTAACGGTCTTTGTGGTGGGAATAAAGGCTGCTTCTTTCGAGAACCGATCTACCACCACAAGAATGCTA
>JBBPRP010000701.1:0-11298 GCA_038093135.1 Leccinum longicurvipes
CTTGCGATCTCTGGGTCGTGGATCGTCACGGTCCCGACTCCTACCCCGATCCCGATCCCAGTCCCGGTCCTTGTCTCTTTCTCTTCTGTAGTCGTCTCGACCGCGCCAGTCGGTTTCCCTAGGACCATACCCTCTTCGACTCGATGTAGTACGGCTTGGACTGTAGTCGTTTCGGCGTTGCCATGTGTCGTCTGCCCTTTGTCGTCTATAGTATCCTCGATCCAAGTCCCTGGATCGGTCTCTGTCTCTTTCCCTTTCCCTGTCTCTATCTCTGTCACGGTCCCTATCCCAATCTCTCCTGCGGTCCTCTCTAGCGCGTGAATCATCGTAGCCTCGGTAGTCTCCTCGCCCATGATACGTATCACGAGAACCGGCGATATAAGTGTCCCCAGAGCGTGGCGGCGGGTGAGGGGACCTTTGGGAATAGCGCGAACGTGGGCCACGTTCCCGTTCCCGTTCGCGATCCCACTCCCTGTCTCTGTCTCTGTCCCTTTCTCTGTCTCTGTCGTCTCGTTGGTGATGTGAGTACCGGTCTGGCGACGCAGCGCGTCTGGGACCGCTCGGACGCCATTGTTCATCCGAGCCCGAGTCGGGCCGTGTGCCTGTCGACCTCGAAAACTCGGGTTTGGCAGGGAGGTTCGACATGCAGTGGGTGGATTTGGTTGTTCTCTCGGAGTTCCGATTCGTTCGAGTACTATTTTCGTTGTTTGGCCGACTTTACCCAAGTCGCTTGAATGCCAGCTACTGCTACTCCTGACCTAGTCCCGCTCGCGACCCTCGCACAAATCGAACGCACGCCGTCCAACGAAGATGGAATCCCTCTAGAACTGGAAGAAGACCTCAGAGCGTTCGGTTGTAAACTTATCCATGAAGCTGGCGTCCTTCTCAAACAGTTCGTGTCCGCTTGGTGCCTCGACCAGCCATCCCTAACGTGACTCAGAAAACAAGTGGCCGTCGCTACCGCCCAGATTCTATATCAGCGATTCTGGTATACGTCCTCGATGAAACAGTTCAGCATAGGGGTCAGACCGTCCCGCTCTTTTTCCCGTCTTCGCCCATTGTAATTCACTCTCAGGACGTGGGCATGGGCGCCCTCTACCTCGCCTCCAAACTCGAAGAATGTCCACTCCGTATCCGAGACCTCGTCAACGTCTACGACCTCTTACTCCAACGCACCACCCACGCCCTCGCCCCGCCCACCGCCCCAGCAGACCCCTCGTTCCGATACGCGCCCATGTCGTATTTCGGCAACACGTTCTACGACCTCAAAGACGCCGTCGTCGTCGCCGAAATGCAGATCCTCAAACGTCTCGGGTTCAACGTTCACGTCGTGCTGCCATACGGAACGCTTATTAATTACCTCCGCGTGCTCGGCCTCATGAACCATAGGGACGCGTGCGCGAGGGCGTGGGGTTACTTGAATGACGCGTGCGTGATTGTTCCCGCCCTCCCTCCGCGATGCATATGACGATGACGATGACGCTGCCCCTATATATAGATTACAGACACCTGCGTATGCGTTGTACGCCGTTCCCACCATCGTCAGCGCTGCGATCCTCCTCGCCGCACGCCATCTCGGCATCTCGCTGCCCTCCACGCCACCCAATTGCTGGTGGGACCTGTTCGACGCCCCCTGGGACGACGTGTGGAACGTGTGTGGACAGGTCATGCGGCTCTATCGGGATCGCACGCAGGAAGAACGTCTCCGGGTCATGCGCATGATGAACAAGAAGGAGGTACGAAAATGGTTGGAGGAAAATAGCTGTCCGAGCTAGCTGGCGATGTTGCAAAGTTTCCTGTAGTTGCCAGCTGTATCTATTTTCGTGTACTTGGACGCCACATGACCGACCCCAGTGAAAATTTGCGCAGGTGAGCGGTGTGTTGCTAAACTATTTGGTGTACATATGTAGTGAAATCAGAGGATCAAGTAAAACGAGAAAAAATTAGTCTCTCTGGCGGGGAGTCGAACCCCGCTCTCCCGCGTTCGTCGTAATGACAGGCGGGTGTACTATCCGATATACTACCAGAGACCATATCTGGTGTAGTTACGTTATTTATATCGCACGAAATGCCATCGTCTAAACGGGCGACTTCAATTTTTGTATTGACGACCTCCCTCTTTGCAGGCGGTTGGGCTCCCGCATAAACCAACTACCCACCGGCAGATCTTAGTAAGTTCAAACGGGTTTATTACTACCCTGACTCCATCTCTTTTTCGATGATACACGGAACCGACGGTACAACACGCTCGGAGCGGAATAGATGATTTCAAAAACACTGATTCGATCAGTGACTATGACAATAGCCAAGCGTTTCCTTAGGTTTGTTAGGAGTCGATCGAATGACATGGGCATTGTGATTCAATCGTTTGTCAGCTCTCCTATCCAAACTTCAGTCTATGCCCCAGTGGTTCATAACCACAGTGATTCAATGTGTCAGTAAAATTAAGCTGTTAAATAAATAATGATTCACAACTTTTAAAGGCATCTTGGCCCGGCCTGAGGGCGAGGGAGAAAGTGGAAGAAGTACTGTTGGCCGTTCCCCATGATGACTAACATTAAATAATGGACCTGCAACTTTGTTGGTGAGCAGACCAGAGTGCTCAGCGCTCAGTGGCCAAGTGACCATAGCGTATTTTTTTTTGCAGAGGTACTCCGAGTAATTGAAACTTCATGCCCGCTGCCGCGGAATCGTTAGGCTGCGTTAATCCATTGATTCCACACACGATACTTGAAAAGCAAAAACGTACTTCGAGACTGTTTAGTGGGATAGCCGTGGGTAAATAATCGAGTTACATCGCCCAAGCAATTTCCAATGTCCTTCCGTGTCTGTCATGCTTTCGGTCGTCTTGCAGGGTACATACCAATCGATCATGCTCAACCGCGCACATATTCAAGTTTACTATCAGTACCTCAACAAGCCTGCATGGTCAGGACTCCCCTTCCGAGCCCCACCAAAAACCTTGCACACTTTCGTTGTCAATGATCTGTTAATAACTTCCATTTAGGACGTAAGCCTCTCCGTTGTTCGTACGACAACTAACGTTGGTCTTTGAATGCGCTAAAAGGTTGTCGGACTGCCAAACGTCCCGGTGTCGACTATATCTATGTATCTCAGTTTTATGAAATCGTCATATTTACCACTCACCAACATCAGTACGTTGGTTTCGCTCACTCCACATACTCACATGGCCACCGCTGACTATTCTGATCTGTTCTCTAGACTGCCCTCATAATCGAGGAACTGGATCCTCATATTTTGCTCATTACCTACAAGCTTTTCCGCGAGGCGTGGATGGTAAAATCGCCAAGGTGAGTCGTCTCAGTGACGTCGTATCCAGCTTAGCCCTGATATTTTATTTTCGTGATTTGCAGAATCTCTCCCTTGACACACACGAAGACCACACCCCGAAAACTCGATCGTCATGCCTAAATGGACGGCACTCCCGGTGTGACAACTTAGGGGCCTGATTTCCATAATTCCCTTCCTTGGGTGTATGCTTCCCAATGGCACACGAGTTCTCATGTTCGGCTCTCAGCGATCGGCATTTGCGAACCTCAGGGCGTCCGACCGATCCTGCAGGCCTACCACGGCAAAGATATTCCACTTGAATATGCCAAGAAGGAAGCCGAAGCGCACGAACGTCATATCGTCGAGTGGAAGGGAACTTGAAAAACCAAGGATATCTCCTATGGTGGATTCACCATAAGTTCTATGGTAGGCGTCGCATGTATGCTTCCGTCGATCGATCATCTCGCGGATCACATTGCTTGGCAGACTTCGCATTCCCCTATCCTCCCGACATACCACGATCAGGAATGCGCAGAGGCACAGAGGCGGTACAAGGAGGAACAGGCGTATGTATATCGCGTCGCACAACTTGGGCCGAGTTTGATAAGCTGTTGGAGGAGAGGCAGGCGATGACCCAGATGTCCGGGTCGCTGCTCGGTCTGCTGTACAAGATGGCCGGAAAGAAGTGGTGGTTGGAGGGGAGTTGAGCGACATTAATGACAAGACCACTATTACTACGGGTGGCGGGGCCGTGACACGTCCGCGTCCCACAGTGGGGAGGAAACACAACAAACTTCATGTTAACATCCACCAACCGTCCATTTAGCTCACGCACTCCCAGTCGTCCACTGCTTCGTTCAGATATTGTCGACACGAGAGCACGCGCGTAACAACTTATCACGGACGTGTGTGCACTGCACTATCCACATGCAAAGGTACCGGCCAGTTGTATCGGCTTTTTGAAAACAGAGCACGCGAACGGATGGACCGCCGTACACCGTGTGTTTTATTGCGCTAACCGTCCACGTCCAGGGCTGAAACGTAGAGACCCTAAAAAAGCAGATACTTGTAGATAAATAGACGAGATGCTGTCATAAACACGTTCTACGCGCGTGCATGCATACCGACTCCGCTCACTCGCTCAAAATAGCCTGCACCACGTTCGAAACCCTCAACTGCCTCAAATCCGTATACGTCTTATGCGCGCAGTCAGCACCCGCCACGAGTCGCACACGGCTATCAACACACCTGTCCGCAGCCAACAAAGATGATGGGCTGTCCAGTGACGTAGGTCATCGAAAGCGCAGCACCGACCTAACGCAACACAACGTTACGCAGAGATCAACAGACTGCACCGCCGCTGCTGCGGCCATTGCCAACATACCTTATCGTCGACAGTGTCCCACTTGGTAATCAGCATGCCATCGATGCCGCGGCTCTTGCCCGTCGAGGCGCCCGAGAAATCGCGCAAGGCGCGGTCAAACTTGGTCAGCTGGTCGACGGCTTCGTTGCCGACCAAGGCTTCTCCAACAAAAATGATCTTGTCTGGCGTGTTCACGGAGACGAGCTGCGAAAAACAAATGTCATCGTATCTGTAGCGAAGGAATAGGTCGAGGTTACCTTGGCCAACGCCCTCATCAGCGGCTAATGCGTGCATCGACGTGAGCACGACGCGACGATGCGACAATATGTACATACCTCGTTATCTTGCATGCGACCAGCCGTGTCGATGAGCACGACGTCAAAGTCGTTGTCTTTTGCTATGCAAGGGGTTAGCCTCAGGCAAAGACCTCACCAGTGAAAAACCAACCGTGCGCGATCGCTTCCTTTGCGATCCCTGCGGCATCTTTTCCATACCCTTTCTCGTAGAGTTCCACGCGTCCTTTACTATTGGTGGCGCCGTCGACTCCGAGCATGCTCAAGTTACGCACGTGAACTCGAAGTTGCTCGACGGCACCGCTCCTGTAGGTAATCCAGTTGAGATAGCAAACAAAAAGTGACGTGCGAGGAACGCGTATACTTGCCGAAAAGTGTCGCAAGCAGCGATCAGGACGCGCAGACCGTTCTGGATGAGCCAGAAACAAACTTTGGACAGGTTGGTGCTCTTGCCGACGCCATTGACGCCGACGAACACGATACTATATGGAGTGCGTTGCTGAGAAGAGGTGAGAGGCGAGGAAAGCTTCGTCCGGATGGACAACAATATATCGGTAGAGGTCTTGGGCGTGAGGATCCTCGTCAAGGAAGTCGATAGCGCCCCCCGAACGGCAGTGTTCGTAGCTAGAGGGATGTTCAATCCAACGATTACACACCCGCAACGCACATACTTTGGAAACCGCCAACCTTTTTACCAACGAGGCTCTCTCCGACGCCTTCACACACCTTGTCCGCGATCTCCTTTGCGACATTCTTCTTCATGAGATGTTGCTTCATCCCTTCCAGCACAGGCTTCAGGTCGTCCTCGGTCAACACCTTGGAACCAGTTAGACGCGCAAACAGGGACCCTAGCGAACCCAAAGAGCTCGTTGACGACTGTTTCGACGCATCCGATCGCAACGCTCGCGCGATCACGTCGTCGGTCTCGTCTCCCTTTGAACCAAAGTCCCAATCCTTGACTTCGTACATCCCGTCCTTGGTTCTCGTTCCCAAAGATGCTTCGTCGACGAGACTCTGCAAGTCGAGGGTCGAGAGCCCATTGGCGCCAGTATTCGCCTTGTCGATACTAAAGTCGAGCGACACCATGTCGGACTCGCTGGGCGTCTCGTCGCCCCACTTTCGTCCCGCTTTCGCCTTTGTTTTTCGCTTGTTGGACTCGGTGCTGGACGGGAAAGAAGGATGAGATGGCGCGACGACCCAACATGAAGAACCCACTCTGACGCAGGAACGCTGTCTCGTCCGCTCCCTGAATCCACGCGCGACATTCCCCTCCCACCGCGCCTGGTTCCACGACCGCGCAACCTATCCTTGAGCGCCTGAACGTTTCTCGCAATCTGTTGCTCGTCCCGAGGCACATCCGGGGACTCGGAGGGTACTGCGAGAAAGCGTACACCAAAGTCGTTAAAAAAAGAGATCAAATCAAGAACGTACGCGTGCTGAAATCGTCGGAAGAGGGGTCCCGAGTCGTCTGCTGAGCGTGAGTGACAGGCCGAAGGCGAGACCTTCGTTCCTACGTAATCGCGTGAATACAGAACCATGAGCGCCTCGTTGCTTGGGACTGGTTACCTGTGTGACCTTTTCTTCGATGCCCTTCAGCAGCTTGTCAAACACGTTGTCCCAGCCCTCGAACGCCTTGGCGAAATTCCAAAGAGCGGACGGACCCCGCGCGGCAGCGGCCGAGCCCGGTTTAGCGTTGTTCATGGCATGCAGCGATGCAACGAACGTGGCAAGAAAAGGTTCAAAGAGCTTGATGAAGAGGGCCTTCATGGCGGTCAAGAGGTCCTCGACGTAGGTGAGTTGCAAGATGCGCTGGTACGTGACCTGGCGATGGAATTCGACGTGGGGTTAGGCGCATCCGAGTCTGGAACGAACGTACGACAAAGATGAGCTCGAGATCGTTGAAGAACGTCCATTTGACTGCGTATCCATCCTTTTCGTACTTTTCTTCCGCTGTCCGGCCCTCGATGAGGGCTTCGCGAACGAGAGAATTGACTGGGGACGCAGGAGAGCAAGCAAAGTGGGAAGCTTCGGGGGTGAACGAGCGGGACCAGAGTACGACACCGCCTTGAATGACGGGTTTGACGAGGACCACGACCGAATTTCTGATGCGTTACATACCTTTGTGCGAGATCGAGCAGTGATCCAACATTATTACAGCGCAAGTTACAACGTCGCAACAAAAATTCGCAAGTCCACGAGTAGTAAAATTACATAATAAACTATTGATCTGGACGACGCCGCAAGGGCTGCAGGGAGATGGGCAGTTGAGTAGACGACTCTTCCGACGAAACGCGCGGTGCAAAGAGCAAGACAGAGTCCCGAGGGACCGGCGAGGTCTCGCGCGAGACAACGCGAGTCCACAACTCCCGCTTGCTCCCGACGCTGCCAGTGAAACGATTTCGCTTCGGTGCGGACTGTGGCTGCAACGAAAACCTTTGCGGATGGAGCGGCACATTTTCGATGCTCGGTGGCCGCGAGGGTATGTCTGTCATCATGATCGACATCTCCTCCGGGAGCTTGATGTCCAGCGTCGGCGGATTGGAGTAGTATTTGTTGCGCTGTGACGGCAGCGGAGTCGCGTTGGGATAGTGCGCGAAGCCGGCTTTTTCAGGGAACGCCGGGCGCAACACAGGCGGGTCGCCGGGCCTGAGAGAGTTCATGAACTCGGACGAGGGTGGCGTGCGCTTACGTTTGCGGTTGCGCAGGTAGAGCAGGATGCCCAATAAGACTAGTGCGAGGAATACGGCGCCACCGACAACGCCTCCGGCGATGGAACCTGCATTAACATGCGTGGAGGTGGTGAGTGCGACGACGGAGGTGGACGGGGACGGGGACGTTGAGGTCGTCAAAGTCGGGCTCAAGCTGGAGAGTGGCGAAATGGAAGAGACGCTTGACATGACGGGGGAGGAGAACGGAGTTGCTGTGGAGGTCGTGGAATTGGAGGCAGTGTTGGTGAGGGTAGAAGAAGACGAGCTGTCCGAAGAGGAATCGGTAGTGATGGTCGAAACGGGGTCAAAGGGTTCCTGGACAGGGGTCAGCAGGAGAACGCGAGGGGACGACTTGGACGCTCACCGGGAAAGGTCTAGACATGGTGGGTGTAGGAGGAGACGAACGGATCGTCGTCGGAGAGTTTTACGGGCAAAGGAAGACATCTGGACAGCTGCATCAGCGCTGCCAACGGATGTTGATCAGTTCTCAAACGCTGCCATCAATTCCAAGTGCAGCGCCTTTTTGATCATGCCCCTTCGTTTACCACGCACCATCATGAAGGTCGTTCCCGTGCCCGTCTTACAGGATAATTATGCATACCTCCTCATCGACGAACGTTGCATGAAGGCTGCAGCCGTCGACCCATATGACGTCCCAAGGGTAGCGGAAGCTGCTCAAAAGCTAGGGGTTTCGATTGTAGCCGCGATCACGACACACCATCACGAAGATCACAGCGGCGGAAACGAGGTTTGTCTCCACCCGACCACGCACCCGCTCCCATCATCTCACTACCCCACAGGCCTTTGTCAGTAGTGTTGCATCCGCGACAGGCTCCCACGCGTTGACATTCTAGTTACAGGCTGTCAAGTACCCCGGCGTGCCCATCTACGGCGGGAGCAACCAAGTGCCCGCTCTCACCAAGCTAGTCAAGGACAAGGACGAGTTTGTGATCGGTGATAACATCCACGTCAGGTATGCTGTCCCTCACTGGCGAGTTGCATGGCGCGCGATCAAGCTTGAGCAGATGTCTGGCGACGCCCTGCCACACACAGGACTCGATCTGCTACTATATCACCGACTCGTCCAACAAGGCTCAGGCTGGCGGCGTCTTTACCGGTGACACGCTCTTTCAAGGTAGGCGCGCACATGTGTGGTGGTCACATCGATGAACGTACGCTTTAGGGGGTTGTGGCCGATTCTTCGAGGGCAACGGTGCGCATATGCATGCTGCGCTTTCGTACCTGGGGACGTTGCCCAACGAGACGGCTGTGTACAACGGACACGAGTACACTGCTGGGAACGCTGCGTTTGGCAAGTCAATCGATCCGAGCAACGTCGGCGTGGAGCGCCTTGTGAAGTTGGTCCAAAAGAACAAGATCACGACGGGGTCGTCTACCATTGGGGACGAAAAGGAATGGAATGTGTTCATGCGCCTGGACAGCGAGGCAGTCAAGTGAGTGACCAGCTCAGGTCGGGTACGACCGAGGATCTAAATTTGGGGTGCAGGAGTGCGACTGGTGCTTCCACGACGTCTGATGTGATGGACAAGTTACGAGAGCTAAAGAACTCGTTCAGGGGTTGAAAGTAGATGACAATATGCATGTCCACGGATAAATACAAGTCGTGATTACGCGTGAGGATGTTAGTTGAGGCCGACGAGCTTTAGCACGGCGGAGCGAGCGTACGGAATGTAGGAGAGACAGTACCAGGTGTATGCAAGGTACTCGATGATGACAAAGACTGTAGAAGAGGGTGAGCACAAGAGAAGGGGGTAAGAAGGGAAACTTGCCTATGCAGAGGATCTGCGGAGGGGTGTGGCGTGAATAAACAAAGAAGGAAGGGGACGATGGGACGAACTTCGCTATGTAATACAAAGGCGCCGATGAAGACGAGGACTATGGAGGCCAGAAAGACGGCGGTGGCGAGTATGCGCACGGGTTTGAACATCTTTGAAAGAGTCAGACTAGGGGGAAGAGGCACGCTGAAGAGAATTACCAGCTTGATCTGAGACGCAAACTAGGTTTATGACGTGAGCGGGGCGGAACAGATGATGGAAGTGATGTCGTACCCCGATGAGAAAACCTGTGCCTGCGAGCGAAACGAGGATACCGATGGTGTAGAGAACTGCAGAGTGTGAGACTCATGATGAGAAAATAGGAACGCGAATGACATACTTGCGAAGCTACTGAGCTGTCCTAAAAACAGCAGAATACTACCGAGGAGGCTGAGGGCAAACCCGGCGATAAGACTGGGCTGGGTCAGCGAGGTGAGGGTCAGAAACACCAAAAAAAACTGACCATCCGACGAATCCATAGAGACGCTGAGTGCGTGTAAGACCAAGAAATTTAAACGCAGAGTCACCCTCAAAGAAATGGTTGTCTGGTACGATGCTACCCGCAGTTTCGAGGTTGAGCCAGCCTTTGGACGAGGAGGAGGAGGACATGGTGGTGTGGCGAGTGGCTGTGCTATTGCCTCGTGTGATCAGCGAGGCTTACACGTTCAACCAGTTCGTCGACGAACCTTCTCCTCCTCCTCCTCCTCCCCCCCTTCACGATGGAAAATAATCCCTCACAACCCGACAATTCTTCTCGCATCGACGCTCTGTTCCATTCCATCGCGTCACCGCTCCCAAATCAGAGTTCAGCGCCAGCAACGCCAGTCATGCCCGACACCGACACCGCACTGACAGCCCATGGACTTGCCATCCCCGCCTCATCCGCCTCAGACAGGCAGAGCGCTCTTCTCTCCCTGCTCTACCCCGCAGCTACCTCTGTACCTACACATGTATCCGCCATCTCGCCCCCGCAGACCCTCCAGCAAATCCCCACTCCCCCCTCTTCCTCACAGCGCGCGGGACAGTCGCCGTCCAACTCGAGCGAGACGCAGGGCAAGATCCTCCTCGAGCAGCTCATGGCAGGGTGAGTTCTATCTCTATTCCTTGACACGCCTCGCCGCACACACGAGGCACTCTTATCCCTTTTCTACCCCCACTTTCCTCCTTCCCTCGATCTCTGTTCTCTTCCCCTCATGACGTCCTGGGACTACTTTGACGACTTCTTTGCTGACTCCCCCCACAGCGCCGCGCCGCGATCAAACTACTCCGGCTCCCCCTCCACCCACCCACCCCTTCCCCCTCCCGCGTCTGCACCCGTCCAACAACCCCCGCAGGATTCCTACCACCCCGCTGATCCCTACGTCCCTCAGGAGCCTCCGCGAGATCTCCCTCCGCCTCCCCAGCCCCTCCCTGTATCCCAGCCCCAGCAACCCGCCCCGCCGTCCCCGCGCAAATCCACCATGTTCGACTTTGTATCCCCTTTCGACGCCCTCGCTTCCAACTCGGCCACCGTCAAGAAGAAGCCAGCTCCCCCCAGCTCCTCCAGCCCCAATGAGGACTCTTGGACCTCGGCTTCCCTCGGTTCCCTAAATGATCCAAAGCGAAAGTCGGTCGAAAACCTCATTGATCAACTCACCCGCGCCCAGGCTCCCTATTCTTCTCAACCCCCTTCTCCTTCCTACGACCCTTATAGCACAACGGACGAATACTCCCAGGTGGAGGCCGCCCAGCCAAACCCACGGCCATCTCAGCAGCAATCTCACCCCATGCCCCCGCCCCCTCTCCCCCCTAAGCCGCCCGGCCATGCC
>JBBPRP010000702.1:0-11296 GCA_038093135.1 Leccinum longicurvipes
TAGACTCATCGCAACAGTGCCATAGTCTGGAGAGCCCCCAGACTTGCCACGCTAAGACCCGCGCCCTCATTCCGCAGTTGAAGCCTGAGGCAGAACCTCTTGCCTGAACGTGTCTTTCGTCAGGTTTGACTAGCTGCGACGACCTGTTCGCAATGTTTCGATGAAACCACCGACGTTTGTGCTACTCTCGTCAAACTGATCGTCACTCCGCAGGTTCTCATTCCCCATTCTTCTATTGTTTTTGTACATTGACGACCCGAGCAGCCTCGTTAAAAGCTTCAGTCACGCGTGTGATGGTGGTGCTCTAACTTGTACACAAAGTTTGCACACTCTTGGTACAAAATAGTAGTACGTGCCAGTCGTGGCTTGGTACTAATTCAAGACAAGCATTACTCCATCAAGGATCTGATATCTTGAGCGTTGACTAGTAACCGGTGACCGATGGCAAGATACGCAATAGGCTCCAGCTCCGTGAGCGGGTACCTTCAAATTTGTTTGTTTTAGCTCAGGTCACCATGTGCTAGCTTCACTCTGCAGGTTTGTCGATACCAGGGACGCAACTTCGGTGACAGCCAGGAATCCCATGGGGGTACACTGTTCGCCTTCAAAGGATATATTAAGTCCCCCATTTCACATGCCGTCATCAATCACTAGGTAGGGATTGCTCCCCCATCTGACCCTTTGACAATGAATTCAACCTTTCTCCCGTAGCATACACTCCTCAAATGCATTGCGATTGCGTCGCACAAACTTGAATACTCCTCTTTGGAAAGACTCACGATTGTTCTTTCGCTGGGTGCCCTCCCATGACATATCAACGCACGAGAGCAACGTCGTATCCATGTAGTATGAACCATTTTATTGGATTTTCAACGGTACGCGCTTGACAGGCACTGCAAGGGAAAGTCGCCTGATATTTGAGTGTTGCTCGTCTTTGAGTTCTGTTCAGTGTGGCCACTCCCGTCAGAACGTTCTTCAAGTAACTCCTGTCGACACTGCGGCCCTTGGCAAACCAAGATAAGTTATACGCCTTGTTATGGCTTCCATGGAATATGCATTTCCGGGTCATTACAAATGAAGAGAAGAACGCGAGCGTTTCTCACCGTATACGTTTATCCTCAGAGACCCAGATCGCCCAGCCACCCCCAGTCATCAATGAACTGCACACAAGCGATGTTGTGCAGAGCAACACCGGTGACTCGCAAGTCTAGACTCGGCTAAAGAGTCCGAAACATACGACCGCACTCCTTCCGGGATGGGAAACTGAATCCCCATAGGCCCGGTTGGCGATGCGCGAATCTCTCGTCCCCCTCAAGCTGGACTCCCCACGATGAAAACCTTTTCTCTAGTCCCCCTCTTTCTTTACCCCGTTTCCGCGTCCGTTTTCACACCTCACACGAGTCAACAGATCCTCCAGAATAACGTTGAGACTATTGAAGCGAATATCAGACACCTCTTGGCTTCTCATAATGGTGACCCCGTTGAGGTCATACGTCTTGTAGATTCCGATTATGCCGCGATTCTCGACGAGCCACGGCTTCTCGAAGTCTTTGGTGCCGAACCCGTGTGGATGACGGAGGGAGACAAGCTATGGCTCAAAAGGCAAGGACTCTCCTTCATGGACCTCACTAAACACGAGGACCTCTTAGGGTTGGCCGTTTCTACTAAGAAAGACACTGGTGTGTTCTTCCCCCATCTTTTCTAGAGGCTATTATACTAGCAGCGGTATTCCCGGGCAAGTTGATTAATGGATGCATTGTTACAGAATGGCCCGACCTCCAGCATCAAGAAAGGGTAGACGAGGTGATCAAAACTCTAAAGGAGGAGGAGATAATGTATAATCTCGGTAACCTCACGCATTTTTACAACCGCTATTACCGTTCAGAGCATGGTGCTCAGAGTTCTCGGTGGATGTATAACAAAGTCCTCGAGGTAAGTTTTTGGCAGCTGCCAATCAACGATACCGTTCTCTTTCTCAGTATATCGTAGATCATCGCAGACGCCCCTCCGAACGTCCATTTGTCTCTCGAGACGTTTACCCATGAGTTCCCCCAAATAAGCGTAATTGCCCGATTCGAACCTGCTCGCGGGCGATCTCGGCCAAACCATGCTATCAAAATGCCTGTCATTGTCATCGCATCCCACCTGGATTCTGCCAACTACGAATCTCCGCTGCTTGCGGCACCTGGTGCCGACGACGGTGGTTCTGGAACGGTCACCATTCTAGAAGCCTTTCGAACACTTGTCCAGGCTGGTTTTCATCCCGAAGTTCCGGTAGAGTTTCATTGGTATGCAGCAGAAGAGGGTGGGCTTCTCGGCAGCCAAGATATCGCCTTAGAATACGTCTATCAACGCAAGGATGTCGGGGCCATGATTCAGTTTGTAAGTTTTTCTACTCGTGTAGTCGGATTCGTGGACTACTATCGCGCCCCAGGACATGACAGGATACGTGCACAAGGACGCGTCGCCAACGCTGACGTTCATCACCAACAAAGTCGATGCACCCTTGACTAACTGGGCTATGAACTTGGCGACGAAATACGCTTCGATCCCGGTCGCAGATGCGAAATTATTGTACGTCAACTTTGCAATGTTCGATTCACTTCACCAAGTGAAGACCTTTGTCGCGATGCATGCAGCCCGGGTGGTGTCTCCGACCACCTCTCGTGGCACCGCGCGGGCTTCCCAGTGGCGCTCGCAACTGAAAGTGATCCTAACCGTGCTCCTAATCCTTACATCCACACGGCCGACGACCGAACAGTCGTAAAGGAAGGAGAGTTCTCTTTTGCGGTGCGCATCCAAGATCATATCGTCTAGCTGGGTCAGAATTAATTTCGGACAAATTGAAGCTTACCCTCGAATTCGCCAAGGTAGCTGTTGGGTTCGCCGTAGAGCTGGGGGGATGGGTCGACTAAGCTCACAAAGGAATTATCTCTCAGGTACTTCCTTTGGACTACTAGACTGATTTAACGAAAATGTACCTGCCAATGTGTCGAACAGACAGTCCCTTCCTCCGTTAGTATCGATTATGATCTCAGTTCAATGTCGAAAAACACCGGTAACGGGTTTCGGGATGCTACTTCCGAAAAGTATTCTGAAGCTTTACCCCTGACTATGAATACAATTCCACAAACTCTGCTTTTTTCCTCTCTTTTTCCCGTGACTTTTTTTAGTATCAGAAGCGGCGGGAACCCGCTTGGCCGCCAGTAGCCTCCGTCAGCTGACGAGTAAGAGACTCCGTCATTGCACCCGAATCCGACGTTACATTGATCTAGTGGGGTCGTTGAGCATCAGCATGCTGGCTTGCACGCTACACAAAAAATACAAACCATATCAAAACCCTCCTGAACGCGCTTAAACGACTGGGTTCCCGAAGTGCAAAAGATGGCACTGAGTTCACAATGAGCCGAACACAATTCCTTGATCAAATATGGCACGTACCACTTCTTGCCCTTATCATGTGAAGCTTTCAAGATTTGTTGAATGACCTTTTCAACTTCGGGATGGGGGTCTGGAGATGGAGCAGGATAACCGAGGGCCAACGACAGGTCGTACGGGCCGATAAAAAGGACATCTATTTTCACCACGGGTCAGGAACCAATAAGCCAAATACCACGTTATATTTCCTGACCAATGCCATCGACGGCAGCGATCTCCTCGACATTCTTAACACCTTCCTGTGTCTCGATCTGGATCATGATCGTGACGTGTTCGTTGGCAGATTTGAGGTACTCTGCAGCGCTGATCCCCCACACATCTTGTGTGAACGGACTGCCAAAGCCACGCCTGCCGCCGGGCGGAAAGCGGCTGTCGGAGACGATCTCTTTCGCTTTCGTTGCATCAGAGACCTGTAAACCAGGGGGAGCAGTGATTTCATTGATCGCTTAAGTATTGTATCACTTTTCGAGTACCGTAGGGACCAAGGACGCACCATCGGTACGAGGACACCTCTAGCGCCGGCATCGAGGGCATGCTTGATCTGCCAGGACGTCCCGGTGCTCGCGCCCGTCGCAGGGATGCGCACGATCGCGCTGGGTGCGTTGCTGCCGAGCCCGGTGATCGCCTGGATGGACTCAGCAGCACCAGGTTGGAGTGAGGTGAGTCCGTGTTCGCAGTCGATCATGACCCACGACAGGTGTGAGCTTGACTGTGCGACCATCCTGGCGTTGATGGCCCCCGGCAAGGTGATCCAGGCCCCGAAGGCGGGCTTGGCGACTTTGAAGACCTGGGCGAGAGCGTGGGTGGTCATGAGTATGTGCGATAGGGCGGAGATGGACTGCCTGTGAACAAAGCGGGGTCCTTATGTATGTATGATGGGACTTTGAAGCTAGACCCAGTCGTCGGCGAGCCGTTGCGGGCCGAGGAGGTAATATTGACCTTGCTTTGGGGTTAGGGTCCGAGGAATCATGGGCTATAGGGAAATGCGCCCCCTAATTATATTCCAGGGCCCACCCTCTAAAACGTCGACCATCGATTTGAAACGTCCCAGCTATAATATTCAGAGATCGGGTCCCGAGGTATTCTTGTCTAGGAGGCGTGCATAAACACTGATCTTTGAGTGGCTGGGATATGCCACTGGAAGTTGCACTACTACCGACTTGCGTTTCCTTTAAGGCAGGTGATCACTAACACATGCAATTTTGTATGAACTTACTAAGTGGTCTAGTTTTCACGCTGTGAACTTGCGGAATGTCTTCGCCTGCAGTAGTCGCAGGCCCGCCAATAGTCGAATATTCGGCTGGTATCATATTGCACCCACATTTCCCTCTGAGACCGCCCACGGTGAATGCTCTGCGACTAGTCTGGTGACCAGACTGTCTGTGCGGACGGTCAAGTCACGAAATTACTCTGCAGCACCGCAGCGTGATTCGTGTGTCGAGCGCGAGCATGGATTCCAGCAGTTCGAGCAGATCAAGTAGATCACTCGGGACACCATATCTTGCCCGATAATCGCGGTTAAGTAGGTGTGTCGCCAGGCTACCTCAGTTTCCGATACTGCGCACCCTCACGCGACACACGGCGTTTGGTTTTAAAAATCTATCGGGCTGACTTCCCGAGGCAAGATACCTAAATCGGCCGAGAGAAGGACCAAAGTTAACTACTGGGTGGCGTCAAAAGCATGACTAACTTATCAATCAATCATATCTCGGACTCATTGCAAATGCCAAGCGGGACATTGTGTGAGAACAAGATCTAGAGTTAGTCTACTCAAGAGTAAATAAGATAACTAGGCACGGATCTGCTGCAGCGGCTTCCCTGTGCTAGGCATCTCGGCACCTTCCAAATGCTTTGCACCCCTTGCTTGACGCCTGCGTTCTGACAAGGGTGGAAGCACGCGCCCCTGTCCTCTAGCAATCCATTCCGTTATCCACCATGAACCGCGCCCTTGATCCTTCTTAATTTGTTTTATCTCCCTGAGTGCCTCCAACAGCCACAGGTCAGGTTTGACCGAATATCGGGCACGTAAATACCTCTCCTTGGGCTCCGAATGTGGTTTGGTGTCTTCCAGAAGCTTCTGAAGTGCGATTCGGATGTCCCTGCCAAGCAACGAAGCGTGTTCGTTCTGGCTCCGCAAACAAGCTGCATAGAGCATGGCACAGCTAGCGGGATCACTGGTCACAGGTGTGAGATTGTTCATACCGAGCAGTGATACTGCAGCAATTGTGTTCTCCAGGGGATATTTCCGATACAGGGAATGAATGAGAGTACGCGCGGCTGGGAAGGAAGACAGTGCGAGACCATACTTTGGATGGTCTCCGAAAACTTTGAGAGCAAGCAAAGGACAATCTAGCTCCTCGCAACGACCTGTAGCATAGACCGCAACGAAATACAATGAATGTCCTGCGAAGTGGCATGAACCTTAAGCAACAGACGTACGAACAAACATCTCAGCATCAAGCGGGCTGAATGATTTCCCTGACTCTCTCCATTGTGAAAATGCCCCCGCAACGGCCTCGAGGTGTTCTGTCTTACTGGAAAGCTGGAAGAGGCGCAACCAGGCCGTCGCACTGACCTGGCCCGCCTTGACGACTTTTACTCGGCCAGTCCGGTCACGCACGAACTGTAGCAGTTCATGAAAGTTTCGTTCCCGAGAATGCGCGTATCCGTGCAGCGATTCATTCGATTTCCTGGGAGTTACTTGTGACAAGACCTCGCCGGAAACAGCGAAGAGATCGCCGTCGCCGCTTGCGCGTCGAGCTATACACAAGTCACTTGGTTGTAGGCAACTTGATATTTAAAAAAAAAAAAAGACGAACTGGGATTTGAAACATGGATTCGCCTCGCTAGAACCGACCATTTTGTGAGGCTGGAGGCACAGATGGGCACATATCGTCTGACAGTACCAGCGACTCGAACGCTAGCCATCTCGGAGGAGTCAAAAAGAAGCACAGCCACACACAACGTAGTGTCTGGCTAAAACCAAATAAAAACAAATACTAGTCCAACTGCCAACGTTCGGTACACGAAGTCCTTCCCTATCAGATCCATCGTAAGTACCTGACTCAGTTTTCGTGGAAGTGCTTTCTATTTCCAGTCTCTGCCATTAAGATTGGATCATGGAATAGTTTGCAAGTCCGTGGCTTTAGAGCATTGCGGTGCACGAGGTTCTTTTCATCACCATGCTTCTGGTGAGGATATTAGATTCTCTTCGTCAGCGGAAAATAATCTGTTTACCCGTGTTCACAACGCGGCGTAGAATATATACACGTCTGCATAATACAATGGCTTTAAGTGTGGGTGAGTCTCACAGTCTGATGAGTGGAAGCCGACGGGAGGACACGTATTCGGTAAAAGGTAACCCATTTCCAGTGCTGGCTCCCAGCACCGCACCCAATGAGCAGCTGTGCTGATTTGTAAACATTCCACACCGGAGTCGGGTAATACAGCTTGACAGAGATGGGCCAGATGCTGCTGGACGCGATTCGACTGGCTGTTTCAAAGCACCGTTGGCACACGATTACTTGGCTACTACTATGTATACGGCACTGGCCTGATACAGTTCGGTACTACCACCGTTGTCAGGACGACATTGTTTCCAGGTATATCGCGGAATCACGTCCAGTGGTGGTGACGCTGAAGATCTCGTGCAGAGGTGAACGAATTTGGGTTGCGATGCTGTGGCGAATTGCATGTTGCGACATTGGACCCGAATTGAAGCTCCCTGAACCTCAGGCCCAGGTCTCAACGTTAACAACCAATTTGGCCCAAAATGAAATGACAGATCGCTTCTGTTATCTCGTAACGTGCGCAATTGTCGTGCCTGTCAATGGTGGCACCTCTGAGCAAACAACTCTGCATTTTTGACATGATAACACTGCCATGCTTTGCAGAGACCTCCGATGCAAGTCGTTCATTGGATGATAGCGCCTCCTCTCTTGCTTAGTAAGCATTTTCCTTATCTATGCCAAGTACGCCGCTTCCGCTGGGAACGATTGATCAAAAGAAATCAAGGTACACAAATCCCACAGCCGACAGGTATATCAGGCGCCATTTTTTTTTCTCGACCTCCTCGCCAACGCCCGCTGTCGCTTGCACAGGAACACCTGTTAGTCCAGCCGCTACTTCAAGATGGTGAATGCGACCTATGATTCATGTAAGTCAAGGTCTTTGGTAATCTCGGTCTTCTTTATTGAACCTGTACTTCCCGTAGCGGGTGACCTTGAATGGTCCAATTCAACCGGCTCTGGTGTATACAACCTTGGTGATATTGCTTGGGTTCTTGCCTCAACTGCCTTGGTTTTCATCATGATACCTGGTGTCGGTTTCTTCTACTCTGGTCTTTTGCGGAGGAAAAATGCTCTCAGCATGATCTATCTTAGCATGATGTCTGTCGCGATGGTGTCATTCCAGGTGAGATAATTGATTTCATGAGACTTTCTGGCTCTAACTAGACTCAGTGGTTCTTCTGGGGATACTCTTTGGCATTCAGCGAAACCGCTGGCAAATATATCGGAAATCTAGGTAATTTCTACACAGTTTGCGTGGGTCTGGTCAAGTCTCACGTTTCCACAGACCATTTTGCTCTCATCAAAGTGCTGGACCAGCCCTCTGTTGGCAGTGCTCGTGTTCCAGCGATCGTCTTTTGCGTCTTCCAGCTCATGTTTGCTGCCATCACGTAGGTTATCCTTCCGTCCATCCTGCAAGTGGCTCTGCTGCTTACCTTGTGATCCCACAGCCCGATGATTGCCATTGGTGCAGTCGCTGAGCGAGGCCGCCTAGGGCCGCTTCTTGTATTCGTCTTTGTGTGGTCGACAATCGTATATGACCCAATTGCGTGCTGGACATGGAACCCTAACGGCTGGTCATTCATTCTGGGTGGCCTTGACTTCGCTGGCGGCACTCCTGTCCATATCTCTTCTGGCTCTGCGGCTTTGGCCATTTCCCTTTACCTCGGCAAACGTCGTGGTTATGGCACAGAACGCCTCGCTTATAAGCCTCACAACACCACTTATGTCATCCTGGGCACGGTCTTCCTCTGGTTCGGCTGGTTCGGGTTCAATGGTGGTTCGGCTTTGTCTGCCAACTATCGCGCTACTGAAGCTTGCATCGTCACTAACCTGGCTGCGAGTGTTGGTGGGTTGACCTGGATGCTCTGGGTAAGTAGTATAACTTTAGGATAGTTGAATTGTGGTTTCCTAACGATCGTTTGTAGGATTGGCGCTTGGAACGCAAGTGGTCTGCTGTTGGTTTTTGTTCTGGTGCCATTGCTGGCCTGGTTGCTATTACTCCCGGGTCTGGATTTGTTGGTGCTCCCGCCTCTGTTCTTTTCGGCTTTATGGCGGGCACCGTATGCAACTTCGCTACCCAGATAAAATTCATTTTTAAATACGACGATACTCTCGACGTGGGTCCTCAACTGATCACGCAAACTAGTGCTTACCCATTGAATAATATAGATTTTCGCCTCCCACGCCATCGGTGGTATAGTTGGCAACCTGCTGACCGGTCTTTTTGCTCAAGCAAGCGTCGCGGGCGCCGATGGCATCACGGCGATTCCTGGCGGTTGGCTTGATCACAACTACAAACAACTCGGAATTCAATTGGCAGACTCGATGTCGGGTCTTTCCTACTCCTTCGTCATGACCGTGAGTTGGTAAACTATATGTACTGGTATAAAATTTACTGACCCTTTTTAAGACCATCATCTTGTGGGCCATGCACTTCATTCCTTTCCTTCGTCTCCGTTGCGATGAGGAGACCGAGATTATAGGCATTGATGATGTCGAGATGGGCGAATTTGCATACGACTACGTGGGGATCGAATCCGAGCTCCTACCCCGTCAAGAGTACAACAACACTGCGACCGGCGGAAGCCGTGAACCCGAACATACTATCTCGACCTCACAGGAGAGCGAGCATGAAAAGACGAACAACGTCGTTTCCGTTTCTACGCAGGATGCCTAATGCAGATAAATCGCTCTCTCGTTATGTATCATTTTCCCTCCCTCCAACTACTTATAGTTTCTTTCCCGCGTCCTCAAGTTTATCGCACCTGCAAGGAGGTAGGTGGCTTATAATTGGCCATCCCCTCCTGCGATTAGTGTGCAATTGACCGCAAGTAATAATTATAGTCTAGTCGCATGGACGCTGGGTTCACAACGTGGTAGTACCGCGAAATACGCTTGTGTAGACGTTCTTTTGTTTTCTCCTACCCAACGAAATTAGAAGGGCTTGCCTTTCTACTACGAGTTTGCGAGCGATATTGTGAAGGCTACGGAATCCAACCACTTCATCTTCTCCCGCTGTTTAACTATACAGTATTTATTCATGTTTCAACAGTGCATGTTCCTTGAGATTAAGGATTGCGTGGCA
The DNA here is from genome assembly GCA_038093135.1 of Leccinum longicurvipes. Lineage (NCBI taxonomy): Eukaryota > Fungi > Basidiomycota > Agaricomycetes > Boletales > Boletaceae > Leccinum > Leccinum longicurvipes. The sequence goes on from JBBPRP010000702.1 coordinate 9,814, forward strand.
TGGTCATTACGACATCGCCGAAGCCTTAGGCGGTTAAAATCACTAGTGTCAATCTACTAGTACTTATGCGCTCGAGCGCTCATGACAAGTGAAGTTTAATGAACTACTGTTACTGTGGGGGAAGTTAAATAAGCGAACGAATTCGAGAATCAACGCAACCTGATCATTAAATGCAGTAATGATTCGAGCATACTAATACTTATATATTTATCGATGACACCACCCTAGCGTTAAGACGTTCACCAGTCACCCAGTCGGGCCTCAGAGGGGGGCATACTAGGCTCACTACACAGATGAGCGACCATTTTTAATCCGATGTCCCCGTTTACTTAGTAGTAGTCATGTTGCTCAAGTCGAGTAATTGATGTCAAGCCTGATCTAAGCATTTCCTCACCTCCCGCGAATTTGCCCTTTTCAGGTTCTGTGATAGGCTCAAAGGTCGTGCGTAAGGTGGGATATCGCGGCCGGACTGAGATCCTGGCTTGTTCGCCAACAATGAACCTATGTTTCACTGGCCCGAACTCCTAGTGAGATTCTCTGTTCGACGTCGATCTTGCAGGAGATAGCAATCATAGAGTCTGACAGACGGAATATAAGGGTGTTTGTTGAGCCGATCACCCCTGTGTTTGCTTCCAGGTCACGACGTAACCTAGGTAGTTCGCGTCGTTAATTACTCTCTTTCCAGACTTAGTATCAGTCCAACTGTACTATTCAGGAAGAAAAGCCTGAGAGTGCTCGAGTGGCCAATGTGTGTGCGACAACGGAAGTACTCTAAAATACAGGATACCGAAAATCTGGTTGTGATGTACAAGAAAAGTCTCTGAACCTCATACTTTGTTTCCAAACATCAGCCACATGATGGCGACCATGCATGCCTCTGTCAACGGAGTCCAAGCTCAAGATCAATAATTCTCGACCAGACGGGTCACGGCTTGCTCTTCCGATTCCTCCTCGCGACGATCCATCACTTTGTCTAGCATCTACCGCAAGGTCAGTAAGTCATGGATCATTTAGATCAAGAGACCAGAACGACCACTCACCTCGTTGAGCCGCACGAAATGTTCCACAAGCTCACCGCCGAGAATCGTCTTGATCGCGTCGTCTGCAGCCAAGTATCTCCTCGCCTCAGACAAGTTCAAAGGTAATCGCTTCGTGATACCCATTGCCGCCTTCTCCGAGTCCGTCATATCAGCCGCCATTTTGGGGCCGTCACAGTTCTTGACCTCGAGTGTCAGGTTGTCCCGGACGCCGAGCACCCCGCACGCCAAGATGCCCGCAATGGCGAGGTATGGATTGGACGTGCCGTCGACCGTTTTGATCTCAAAGTTGCGCGATGAGGGCGAGTGTGGTTTCGTGAGCCGGACGGGTGCCTCGCGGTTGTCGACGCCCCAGCAGACCCACGTACCGCCAGACCATATGCCGTCCGCCATGCGGGCATAGGAAGCGGTGAGAGGGAGCGTGAGCGCGATGACGGAGGGGAGAT
>JBBPRP010000703.1:0-11291 GCA_038093135.1 Leccinum longicurvipes
GTGCGTCATAATTCCCATATTAGTTAGCGCTTGCCCCGGTGCCCGGCGACCTCCCGAGTCCGTGTAGCCTTCGACAGCACTGCGCCAAGGCAGCCTTTGGCCCCGAGGTCATTTGCACCTGACCTTGCTGCACCCGGTACCAGCAGCTCAAGCTTGCAAGGTCAAGGCAACTTGCTCAGTTATGCTCTTTCGATCGCACCATTCAATTCTATCTTCTCATGGATCGCTTCGGGCCCTCTTAATATCTTCCGCACCCCGTCGTACCTTCATTGTTGTTCACAAATGCCAGCACTCTCAGATCGCCCCACCACAGCCGTACTCCAGGTTGTACACTCGTACTTGGACATGGCGAACACTCTGGCTTGCACCCATCCTTGGCGGGGTGGCTCTCTACTTTTCCCCAGCTCCCCGGATACATTTACCTTCCGTTTTCTCCTCCCCCACCCTGATTCCTTGTCCAGACAGCCGGGACAATGCTCGTCGATTCAGTGATCAAGACATGATCGGTTCACCAGCAGAACCTCAACACTCCCTTTCGTTTCGCGTGACTGGCGTTTTACGAGACTACTTCTGGGAACCCATTTTAACCGCCAGACGGTTCATTTACCTATTCTACTTGTTTGTGCCTGTCATAATCACTATGCCGATGCTGTTGGTCGGAAAGCCGGAGAAGCAACTACAAGGTGATCGATGGGGCGCGGTGTGGTGGTACCAATTTCTCGTGAAAAGAATGCAAGCTGCTGGTCCAACATTCATTAAGGTGATTAACAATAGCCCTCTTTCCCGTTCTTTCATTAATGTTCTCTAGCTCGCTCAATGGGCTGCGTCTCGCGCCGACCTTTTCCCGACTTTGCTCTGCGAAAGACTGGGGAGAACACATTCGCGAGGAACACCCCATTCATTAGCATATACCAAGGAAATCATAGAGAGTGTCTTCCAGAGACGATTCCAGGACGTATTCGAGGAATTCGACGAAAATCCAATTGGAACCGGTGCCATTGCACAAGTATGTTTCTGGCATGCCTTCCGTCCACTCTACTCATACTGTCCTGGTAGGTATACAAGGCTGTCCTCAAACAAGATCTTCTTCCGCCATCATATCTTGGACCCAAGCGTCAGTCTAAGTCTGCCGCAGCGTCTCTGGCCCCAGTCATACTGCAGGACCCTCCACCCTCCGTTCCCACCGCATCAGTTGCAATAAAGGTCCTTCACCCTCGAGTCGACAAGATGATCGGACGTGACCTCGCGATCATGTCTTTCTTTGCCAACATCATTACGCTTTTTCCTGGAATGCGATGGATATCTCTTCCCGAAGAGGTCGCCGTCTTCGGCGAAATGATGCGCCAACAACTTGATCTTCGTAATGAGGCTGAAAATCTTCTTACCTTCGAGCACAACTTCGCCTCGCGTAACGTGCCAGTGACATTTCCTCGCCCCCTGAAGGTCTTTTCCACGTCCGATATCTTGGTGGAGGAATTCGAACACGCCGTACCATTGGAACTTTTCTTGAAGAACGGAGGAGGACCTTTTGATGGACAAATTGCTACCATTGGTCTCGATGCGTTCCTGGTGTGTGGAGAACAAACATATGGTCTGTCATGCTGATAACATCTATCAGAACATGCTTCTGTTGGACAATTTCGTTCATGCTGACCTTCATCCGGGAAATATCATGATCAAGTTCACACGGCCCCTGGTGACTAGTGATTTTGTGCGCCACATGTTCAGCTTCCTTCTTTCCAACCAAAACGAAAGAAGCACAATTGCTAAACCACCATCGGAATCGGACGCGACAGTTTTAAAACTTGAGCAACTGAACAATTCACCTGAAGAGTGGCGGGAGGAGCTACAGCGTATCTTTGACCAAGGCTATATTCCGGAAGTTATATTCATAGACGCAGGCTTGATCACGACGCTCAATTCTACGAACCGAAAAAACTTCCTTGAGCTTTTCCGTGCCGTTGCAGAGTTCGATGGGTATCGTGCTGGCCAACTCATGGTAGAGCGTTGTCGGAGCCCCGAGTTGGCCATTGACACGAATACTTTTGCTCTGAAGATGCAACATATCGTGTTAAATGTGAAGCGCAAGACATTCTCTCTCGGTCAAATAAAAATATCGGATATCTTAAAGGACGTGCTGACAGCGGTTCGACACCACCACGTGAAGATGGAAGGTGACTTCATCAACACAGTGATATCCATCCTTTTGCTCGAGGGAATTGGACGTCAGCTGGATCCAAGCATGGATTTGTTCAAAAGCGCGTTGCCTATTCTGAGGCAGCTTGGGAGGCAAATGACTATGCCGGAATCAATGAGGGGCTTACCTTCGGGCAACTTCGGAGCATTATTAAAGGTGAATTTTATCATGAGCATGACTCTCAGCACTGAGCATACATTTCGACAGTTTTGGATGTGGGTCGAGGCAAGGCAGCTGGCTTCCACTGCTTTTGTAAATATCGACAGCCTGGTGAAGTATGATTTGTACGTGTGCATCCCTGGAGCTGGTCAAACGACTCTGACTTCCGTACAAGGTTGACTCCGGGCATTTGACTTTGAAGGACAGCATGACATATAGATTATTCTACGTTAACGGTTGGTACTAGACTAGAGATATTGTAGCATATCCGTAAGGATTTGGCTCTAGGAGTGCCGTGTCCCTCCGGTGACCGCCGGTACTGTTTGAGGGTTTCTTTAGTTCCTGTTACTTGCGAAGGCGGATCCCGACGAGGTCCGATCCGCGGACCCGGAGAGGAGTCGTACTTATATATGTACATTCACTCAGTTCAGGAGTTGAGACGTTGTTATCTGCCCAACAAATGACATCCGCACTGCTCTCTACTAACTTTCCCGATCTCACGCTACTTTCGAGAGGGAAAGTCCGTGACATCTACACTACCTCCTCTGAAAACTGCCTTCTGTTTGTCGCTACCGACAGAATATCAGTATACGATGTCATCCTCAAAGATGTTCGTGACCGCGTTCCTACCACCCTCCGGTCAACTCAAAGATCGATTTTATTCATAGGGTATTCCCGACAAGGGGAAGCTATTGACCAGTATATCATTTTCCTGGTTTCAGAGACTCGAGCATATCGTCCCGAATCATCTCATCACGGTCAATGTTGACGAAATGCCAGAAGAGGTGAGACAATACAGGGACCGGCTTGAGGGACGCACGATGCTCGTGAAAAGAGCAAAAGTCATTCCGATCGAAGCCATCGTCAGAGGGTATCTCACAGGTGCGAGATGTGCATTAGCGTTCGTTGTATTACCTGGCATCTTACGGCGCTACCGGATCAGGTTCGGCATGGGCAGAGTACACGAAGTCCGGAACGATGCATGGCATCACTCTGAGAGAGGGCATGGTAGAGTCCGAGAAATTGGACGAACCTGTCGTCACTCCGTCAACCAAGGCCGAACAGGGGACCCATGATGAAAACATTAATCCAGAGAAAGGTATCCCATGCGCCTCCGGATATCATCAGAATATCGCTCATGCCTCATGAACTCTAGCCGCTCAACTAATCGGCGAGGACCTGTATGCTCGGGTTGCTAGGATAGCATTAGACTTATACAAGACGGCCGCGGCGCATGCTCTGTCGTGTGGCCTTATTCTCGCCGACACCAAATTTGAGTTTGGCCTCGTTCCCTCGCCGAATGGATTCGAGGAGCTTATCATTGTAGATGAAGTACTCACTCCTGACTCGTCTCGGTACTGGCCTCTCGATGGTTATACTCCAGGAAAGCCGCAACCCAGTTTCGATAAGCAGTATGTGCGCGACTATCTGACATCAGTCGGCTATCGGAAAGGTTTCGAGAGTGGACCGAATGGGAATGGAGAGGGTTGGGGGATCAGTGAAACCGTCATCATGGAAACTCAAAAGAAGTACAGGGCCGTCAAAGAAATGCTGGAACATTCTTCGTAAGATATCTATTATTTACGAGGAAACAGGGAAGAACTGTCCAAGGTATCTATGTAATCACTTATGGAATACACACCGTAGATGCTGCTCGTTCACCCCTTATTCACCTGTGATGTGGGGCCAACATATCCGTCCAAGCACGTTCGTACTGAACTGCAGGCCTTACGGCTACTCCAAGAGCACGAGCTGCGGTCAAAACCCAGTGAGGATTCTTCAGAAGCTCTCTGGCGAGGAGAACTACATCGGCTTTCCCGTCTTTGAGGTACGACTCGGTTTCAATGGGGTCCGAGAGCAAGCCAACCGCACCGATTATGATATCCGGATGCGCAACTTTCAATTCCATGGCAAATGGGACCTTGGACGGCAAACAAATTAGCACAATGCAGTTGTCAGCCGAAAACTACTTGCTTGGTAGCCATGTTTCAATGGGATTTTCTGTCGGGCCCAGTTCCCACCGCTGCTTGTGTCTACAAGATCGACCCCGAGATTTTTCAGTTCGCCAACGAAGATTTTGCTCTGTTCGATACCCCACTGTTTCCATTCTGCTTCGTCACCCTTTTCGGGTCCTTCGGCCCAATCTGTCGCACTTATCCTCACGAAGAGTGGCTTGTCTTCCCAAGCTTCGCGCACGCGCTCAACGAGACGCAACGGGAATCGCATCCGGTTTTCGAGATCTCCACCGTAGGGGTCAACACGTGTGTTGGACAGAGGGGAAAGAAATTCATGTATGAGGTATCCATGAGCGGCATGAACTTCGATAAAGTCGACTTCACACCCAAGTCAGCCCGAATTAGCCATTGGAAGACATCTGAGGGGCTTACATCCAACTTTCTTGCAGCGGTCCACGGCTGTGACGAATGCGTCCTCAACATACTTGAGGTCGCCTTCTGACATAACCTTGGGGCGGGCATGAGAATCAGAAAATGGCACAGTAGAGGGGCCATAGACTGGGATATCGCATTAGCCAGGGGAAAGCACAGAACCATGCACGATTCACCATCTTCCGGCCATCCATTTTCTTTCTCCTGCGCAACATACCCGTCGGTACTATGCGTCCCAGCTGCGTTCGAGCGAACCCATGGCGCATAATTGGATGCTTTTCGGCCAGCGTGGGCAAGCTGTATTCCGATCACAGTGCCTTGCGCGTGCGCAAAGTTCACGATACGCTTGAGAGGCTCTATGTGGCTATCGTCCCAGATTCCCTTGAGGGCGATGAGATCTGCCGGTGACGAAGACAAGTCATACGTACTAGATCCTCCGGAGATATGCGCCCTTCGGGCACTACTGCCGTGGCTTCGACTATGATGGCTCCAACACCACGCGAGGCAAAGCCCTACGGGGATGAAAATAAGGAATTTCATAAAAACTATCCGTGGATGGTACGAACACCGAGGTGAACAAGGTGCCAATCAGTGGCGTGCCCTCGATCGGCGCTATATTGACACATAGGAGACTGACAGACTCGTGTCAACGTCCTTGGACTAGGATACGAACAAACATACCACCCAGATCCTGTTCTTGAAGGTGACATTTCTAATTGTAAGCGGTTGGAACAGATCTGGGAGTTCTTTGTTTCGGGTAAAAACGTCCTAGCACCGAAAGTTAGAAGGACACCTTGGACGTTGAGGTGTACACACCGTATTGGTATACGCCGAACCCGCGTCTGGTTCGTTGAGTGGGAAGAATCCATCGACCCCGGGAGCGCCCTTGTTCAGGTTTAACGATGTCCCATCTATTATATGGTCGTTGATTCCCTTTTGCTTTGTCATCGGATGAAATTCTCGCTCTTCAACAATGAGGGTATGGTGCAACAGTAGCGAGATGGCTGCGAGCAGAATGGATGGTCTGAACTGAAATCAGTGTTCGCTGGGCCTGATGGGAATATGATGGCTGCGCCGGGATTCAGCGCTTCACCCGTGTGGACAGATGATTATCTTTAGATAAGTAGCATGGGCTGATTCTTCCAACCCACCATGCCGGACAACGCCAGTATATTGCTTCCGCACCTTCACAAAATAGAGCCCGAAGCACAGTTCAGTTGCAGCTTGTCAACCATCACCTCTTCCGCAGGGAATAAATACTATGCGAAGATCGGCGAGGTTGCTGAGTTGGATCAATACATCGGAGAGGCAGAGTCCCTCAAAGCCATTCACGAGGCTGCTCCGGGTTTAGCGCCTAGGGTCTTCGCAGCCGGAGTAATCGATGATAATCCAAACATGGCGGCCGGCAGGCCCTATTTCCTCTCAGAGTACAAGGATATGGTATCTTTGTCGGGGAAATCAGCGGGGCTCCTGGGTGAAAGATTGGCGACAGAGCTCCACACCTTCAAGAGTACCAAAGGTTATGGATTCCACGTTCCGACATACTGCGGGGCAACTAGGCAGGCGAATGGATGGTTTGAAACATGGGAGGAGTGTTACAGTTCCATGATCGAGAATCTCTTGCTCAAGCTCAAAAGTGGTAGACGTGGAAACCAGGAATTGGTCGCAAAGGGTGAGGAGGTAAGGTCAAGGTATGTCGCGCCGCAACGGTCTGCATAGCGGTGTGCTCATAGAGCGAAGAGTTATACCGTGGCTGCTCCGTCCGTTGATGATTGAACCGGTCTTCTTGCATGGTGACCTATGGGTATGTTGTGGAATAGGCCTCGTACACGGGCACTTGACGACTTTAAGTTATACAGAGCGGAAATACTGGCGTTGATCGCACCAGCGGACAGCCAATTATATTTGACCCTTCTTCATACTTCGGGCATAACGAAGCCGAGTGAGTAGCTTAGCTCGCGCAGAATAAAGACCCAATCTGAAATCTTGAAAAGCCTTGCCATTGCTCGCATTTTCGGGGGTATTCCGAGTACATTCTTTGCCAGCTACCACAAGAACATGCCAAAAAGCGAACCTGTGGAACAGTACGATCTACGAGCCGACCTGTACGAGCTCTACCATTACCTCAATCATACGGTACTCTTTGATGTAAGTTCCAAGACAGGGATCAGAGCTGGTGTATCGCTGATGATTGTTGGCAGGGAGGATATGCCGGTAGTGCGTTTCAAAAGATGAACAGATTGTTGAACGAGTGTCCTACCATGTAGAATTTTGATTAGTCATCGCTTTATTCCCGCCGGTTCGGCAATGTGCGCGGAGCTTGAATCCCCACGGTATCAACAGGCAGCAACAGCGCTTACTAGTCGCGCTCGTCGGCGGCGACGACGTGCTCAGCTTTGTTTTCTTACCATCATCATCCTCGCCGACGTATTCAAAGCCACCTCGAAGAAGTCACGTGCTTTGGTATCATCTGAACGGCCTGAAACCACTCTCATTTCCTGACGTACCAGAATCCTCCATTCTTCCGTCATGAGTCAAGGTAGCTACAAACATAACTTTGCTACTAACTTTTTCTGAGGCATTTATTGGAGATGTCGATCCTACTCAAAGCACGTTTTCGTACGACGACCCTGGCTACGGGATGGATGACGAGGAAGAGGAGTACGAAGAGATAACTCAGGAAGACTGTTGGACCGTCATTTCCAGCTTCTTCGAGCAAAAGGGTCTCGTCCGGCAACAGCTCGACTCGTTTGACGAATTCGTTCAAAATACCATGCAGGAGCTGGTCGACGAAAATGCTGACCTCATACTCGATCAAGCTGATCAACATACGGGTCACGAATCGGACATGACGCGACGCTACGAGATCAAATTTGGGCAAATATACCTCTCGCGACCGACTGTTACAGAAGCAGATGGTTCTGTGGTCCCCGTTTTCCCTCAGGAAGCGCGTTTGCGAAACCTGACGTATTCCGCCCCGCTGTATATCGAAATGAGGAAGAGAGTATTGTTGGGTCGCGAAGATCCGGACGGGGTCCCCGGTGACGTGATCTGGGAGCCCGAGGGACATGAGAATCCGGATGATGCGACAAAGGTCTGGATTGGCAAGGCAAGTGCTTTCGAAGATAGGTACACACCGGAATTAACCTTTCTTCTTGTAGGTCCCCATTATGCTACGGTCCACGTTTTGCATTCTTAGGGGCCTACAAGACCAAGATTTATTCGACCTTAACGAGTGTCCATACGATTCTGGCGGGTATTTCATCATAAATGGATCCGAAAAGGTCCTCATCGCCCAGGAACGTATGGCAACAAATCACGTCTATGTCTTCGCGAAGGCTCAGCCTTCTCCTATCAATTTCCTTGCCGAAATACGGAGCGCCGTCGAGAAAGGTGGAAAAACGATCAGTCAGTTCCAAGTGAAGATGTTCCACCGTAACCAAGAACGATCCGTAAGTGTTGAAACTTTCTTTGACGAGCTTTGTATTTATACCCTTGAAGATTGGGAATGTCATGAAGGCCACAATTCCATATATTCGCGTCGATATTCCCATCTGGGTTGTCTTCCGTGCACTTGGAGTGATCTCAGACCGTGACATCCTCGAGCACATTTGCTATGACATGCAAGATTCTCAAATGCTCGAGATATTGAAGCCATGTATTGATGATGGTTTCGTCATTCAGGACCGTGAAGTGGCGCTCGATTTTATTGGGAACAGAGGTACTACTACCGGTCTTTCTAGAGAACGACGCATCCGTTACGCCCAAGAAATTCTGCAGAAGGAAATGCTGCCACATGTTTCTATGGCGGAGGGCTCAGAATCGAAGAAGGCATACTTCTTCGGTTATATGATCCATCGACTACTGCTCGCTGCTCTGGAACGGAGAGAACTCGATGATCGTGATCACTTCGGCAAGAAGCGCCTTGATCTGGCTGGACCCTTGCTTGCGAATCTTTTCCGTATGCTGTTCAAGAAGTTGACGAGGGATGTTTATCGATACCTTCAGAAGGTATGCTCGAACATGTCCTGCGTGTCTTGCGTTTACACTTTTTCTAGTGTGTCGAGACCCACAAAGAGTTCAACCTTTCCCTGGCCGTCAAACACCAAACGATCACCAATGGTCTCAAGTACTCGTTGGCTACCGGTAACTGGGGCGATCAAAAGAAATCTATGGCTTCCAAAGCTGGCGTCTCCCAAGTGCTTAATCGATACACCTATGCTTCCACCCTTTCCCATCTTCGTCGCTGTAACACCCCGTTAGGACGAGAGGGGAAGATTGCGAAGCCTCGTCAGTTACACAACACACATTGGGGAATGGTTTGTCCTGCGGAAACCCCAGAAGGACAGGCTTGTGGTCTCGTAAAGAACTTGGCGTTGATGGCTTGTATCTCTGTCGGTTCATATTCGGCTCCCGTCATCGAGTTCTTGGAAGAATGGGGTCTCGAATCATTAGAAGAGAATGCCCATTCATCGACACCCTGTACAAAAGTCTTCGTGAACGGTGTCTGGATGGGTGTGCATCGTGACCCCGCCAATCTTGTCAAGACGATTAAAAAACTTCGCCGAAAAGATGACATTTCTCCCGAGGTTTCTGTAGTCCGCGATATTCGTGAGAGGGAACTTCGCCTCTACACCGACGCAGGGCGAGTCTGTCGGCCCCTTTTCATTGTCGAAAATCAGCAGCTTGCTCTGCAGAAGAAGCATATTAAATGGCTCAATCAGGGCTACCGCGATGACGATGGTGAAGAGTTCAAGTGGGAACATCTGATAAAGACTGGGATAATCGAGTTATTAGATGCTGAGGAGGAGGAAACAGTGATGATTTCTATGACACCAGAAGACTTGGAGAACTCCAGGTTACAATCTGCGGGCATCAACCCCCACGAAAACGATGGAGAATTTGACCCTGCGGCGCGGCTAAAGGCTGGAATCAGTGCGCACACGTGGACACACTGCGAGATTCATCCTAGTATGATTCTCGGTGTCTGTGCTAGTATCATTCCTTTCCCCGATCATAACCAGGTGCGTTTCGATCAGATACACATTAGAGATGAACTTACACCTTGACAGTCGCCGCGTAACACCTACCAATCCGCTATGGGTAAACAAGCTATGGGTATCTACCTCACAAATTTCTTGGTTCGAATGGACACGATGGCCAATATCTTGTACTACCCACAAAAACCGCTTGCTACCACGCGTTCGATGGAGTATCTCAAATTCCGTGAACTTCCGGCCGGCCAAAACGCTATTGTTGCCATCCTCTGCTACAGCGGTTATAACCAAGAAGACTCTGTCATCATGAACCAAAGTTCTATTGATCGAGGCCTTTTCCGGAGTATATATTACCGAAGCTACATGGACCTGGAGAAGAAAAGTGGGGTACAGCAACTGGAGGAGTTCGAGAAGCCAACCCGTGATACTACCCTCCGCATGAAGCACGGAACCTACGATAAGATAGAAGATGATGGCCTCATCGCACCGGGGACAAATGTTAGGGGTGAGGATATTATCATTGGCAAAACGGCGCCAATCCCTCCGGACAGTGAAGAGTTGGGACAGCGGACTCGAACACACACACGGCGGGACGTCTCGACGCCTTTGAAGAGTACTGAAAATGGTATCGTTGATCAAGTGCTGATCACCACCAACTCTGAAGGACAGAAGTTCGTCAAAGTTCGCGTGCGTTCTACACGTGTCCCTCAAATCGGGGACAAGTTCGCCTCTCGTCACGGTCAAAAGGGTACAATTGGGATCACATACCGTCAGGAGGACATGCCGTTTACTGCAGAGGGTATCGTACCAGATCTGATCATCAACCCCCACGCCATCCCGTCTCGTATGACTATTGGCCACTTGGTCGAGTGTCTTCTGTCGAAAGTCGCTACTCTCATTGGCAATGAGGGTGATGCGACTCCTTTCACGGATCTCACGGTTGAGTCGGTCTCGACCTTCCTTCGCCAAAAAGGCTACCAGTCTCGTGGGCTTGAGGTCATGTACCATGGTCACACAGGCAAGAAACTTCAAGCCCAGATATACCTCGGTCCGACGTACTATCAGCGCCTCAAACACATGGTGGACGACAAGATCCACTCTCGTGCTAGAGGACCGGTGCAAATCCTGACGAGGCAACCAGTAGAGGGTCGTAGTCGTGACGGTGGTCTCCGTTTCGGAGAGATGGAACGCGATTGTATGATCTCCCATGGTGTTGCGGCGTTCCTGAAGGAGCGCTTGTTCGAAGCGAGCGATGCTTACCGGTTACATGTTTGTGATATGTGAGTGCTCTGATACCTTTACCTCCGCGGAGAAACTAAGTTCGCGTATTAGTTGCGGTCTCACCGCCATTGCCAACTTGGTGAGTACAATATGACTGAAAGGTTGGCTTCACATCGCTAACCTGTCATCACAGAAAAAGCAAACCTTTGAGGTAGGGTATTTCATTCGGAAACGAAGTGTAACTGACATCTGTGACAGTGCCGTGCCTGTAAGAACAAGACAGCATGTTCTCAACTCTACATTCCATACGCGGCGAAGCTGTTGTTCCAG
>JBBPRP010000704.1:0-11274 GCA_038093135.1 Leccinum longicurvipes
AGATTATATACCTGCTACAAAGGGGCACGGACCATGTAAGTAAGCTAGCCCTAAAGTAACATGCGGTCTCCATGAGGCGTTGGCAATGACGCCATGCTCAGTCAGCCTATGATGTCATGGTCTAGACCGATGACTAAGGATGTCAGGTGACGAGGTCTGATAAGATAAGATAACCGGAGATCACGTGATCGGAACTCGGAAGAGTCACGTGACCATAAAGATAGGAAAGGGGACGCGCAGTTACTGGGAACTAGGAGGTGCGGACGAGATTCGCAACACAGTGCAAGCTGCCTTCACAAAAGCGGAAGAGGAACGCATCGTAACTATTGCCAAGATGGTTATGGAGCTACAAGCAAAGGAGCAGAATGCTGCCAACTTACCTGTGAGTCATGCCAACCAATTCACTTCACCTATCCTGACTTGGACTTGGACGGAATTGAAGGCAGGGGCACTGGGGCAAGAATCTGGCTCAAATGGAACAGCGTCCGAGTCTTCCCCTACCATGGTAGAGCAAGGTCAGTAATGGTGCTTCTGCAAGGAAACAACTCACTACATTTGTAGTAGGCAGCAATCATCAAACATTATCTGATATGGTGCAGGCAGTAACCCCAAGCACAAAACCAAAGAAGGTACAAAGGGCATCGCTCAAGGCAATGATTAGTGAAGCCAGCAAGACCATCACTGACAGTCCAAACAGCAGCACAGCCAAGCTGCTGCACGGATTAGACAAGGTTGAACCAAACTTGTCACAATATCTAAAGTAGATTACTTGCCGCATGCTTTCACAGCCATGTTACTTCTCACCGAATCCACGTTGTGGTTCATCAATTTATTGGTTGCTGACTATGAATCACTATCTAACAGGAAGAAATCTCTTTCTGGCACTGTGAAGGGTTGGGCTACAAATGTCCCGCTTCCGAGTTTGAGGGGCTCTGCAAATACAACGCCCACTGCATCTGTTTCTGGTGTGCCATCCAGTCAGGCTACAAGAGTGGCTACCAGCGCTACCACTACTAGTATACAATATTCCATCACAACCAATACTGGCATTACAACCAAGTTTGGTGGCTTCAACCTCGGTTCTGACTCAGAGGAAGAGGCAGCACCTGTCGAACATGGGAAAGGAAAGTCAAACAACATTGCAGTGGTGCGTACTTAATATGAGATTCGGAATGAAGACACACACTAAATTAACTGTCCTACTAGGTCATTCACTCTGATAATGATGTTGAAATCAAAGATGGTGATCACAATCCGCCTCAGGCTGGTGGCCCTCCAACAAGTCTGACGCTCCTGATGACACTGGCCTTGGTCCCGATTTCCAGGAAAGTCAAACCCCGCCCTGGTGGTCTCCTCAGCATTGTGCTCCCTCGGCTACCAAGAGAAAGTTGGCGATCACTCTGGACAGCAAGATTTCAGAAGGTGATGAACCAATTGAAACTATCATGCAGGTTGATACGTTGGATACAACACCTGAGATATGAACCACGACATCAGTGAGTCTTTATTTTATTTTATTCTATAATATCTATGCATTCTCACTAGCATTATATCACACCAGACATCAGTTAGCATCATGGCCGTGGAAGACACTCAGCCAGTAGCCAAGAAGGCCAAGACAGAGGACCCCATGCCACCACTCATGCTGCCATATACTCACGTCGACCTAACTCTTACTTGTTAAGCACTGAGGTCGGAGAGTGCTATGATGTGCACAACTACAACCAAACAAGAAAAGAATATGCCAAGGACATTGGGGAAGAGGTGATGAGACACGCGAGAGGGTATTGACGGCCAAAGGGCGGCATCAAGAGTACTACAGCAATAGGTGCTTACCAGGGTTTGAAGACCTGGAGACTCCTAAGCAATAGTGTAAAGCTCAAGGGCCAATGAGGCGCTGAAGACAAGAGGAGAATGAACTATAATCGACTGAGGATGTACGATACATGTGAGGAGATTATATACCTGCTACAAAGGGACACGAACTATGTAAGTAAGCTAGCCCTAAAGTAACATGAGGTCTCCATGAGGCGTTGGCAATGATGCCATGCTCAGTCAGTCTATGATGTCATGGTCTGGACCAATGACTAAGGATGTCAGGTGACGAGGTCTAGAACCAAGTCACATGACTATGAAGTAAGCAGGATAGGCACGGGAGAAGAGATAAGATAGATGATAAGCACCAACCTGATAAGATAAGATAACTGGAGGTCATGTGATCGGAACTTGGAAGAGTCACGTGACCATAGAAATAGAAAAAGGAACGTGCAGTTACTGGGAACTAGGAGGTGCGGACGAGATTCGCAACAATACAGGTCTGGGTCTGAGTACTGCCACAGGTACAGGTAGCTAAATCAGCTATCCATACCCACCTCTTGTCATACCCATACCCATGGAGTGACCTGTGTGCAGGAGTGACTGCACAATGTACATGATTGTGTGTGTTGTGTGGTTACATCTGTTCATACATCATCTCTATCCCTGTTCCTGTCCTCATGTCTTTGTCAATCATTGCCATTTGTTGTGGTTATGACATGGTTGCTGTTGTTGCAGCAGTGTTGTTGCCATCATTGCATTGTCATGTCATAATACACACAGACAGGGAGAGAGAGAAGAAGAAGAAAATGATGATGATGGTGTCTCATTATTGTTGTCATTGTGCTGTTCATCAAGGGAGGAGAGAGAGAGGAGGACAATGACGACAATGATGATGTAATCATCATGATTGCATTGTTGTTGTTGTCATCATTGCATCGTCTGTCAAAGGAGTGGAAGAGGGAGAGGGAGAAGATGAAGATGACAACAATGAGTCATGTCATTGCATTGTCAATTGAGGGAGGAGTGGAAGAGGGAGATGACAACAAGGCATTGTTGCATTGTCATCACATTGTCATATTGTCTTGCATGCCGACAGGGAGAGAGAGAAGATGATTACAATGACAATGACAACAATGCAATCATCACAATTGTGTCATTGTCATTGTCATTGTGTTGTTGCATTGTCTGTCAAGGGAGGAGTGGGAGAGGGAGAGGGAGAGGGAGAAGGAAAGGTGTTGAGGACAAGAGTGAGGATGATGATGAGGGTTTTACTCACCTGAACCCATCTCATTGTTGTCTTGTCATCAACATCCTGTCCCATCATGGCATGCTGTCATGCCATTTGTCACATTGTGTTATTAGTTGTGTCAATGTGGTCACCATTGTTACTGCATTGTGGTTATTGTGCAGTTGAGTTGCTAGCAGTCATTGTTTGTGTCTGAGTTGGCATTGAGTAGGCATCTGAGTCAGAAGTTGTGGTATGATACTACTAAGTCAGTTTAGTGATTAAAAAGAAGAAGAAAAAAAAAAAACTCACTAGGTGAGGCAATTTGGTCAATGACCTATGGGTAAAACCCATCATGGGTTGTCTATGGGTCTCTGACCATGTATCCACATGTAAACCCATACCCCTTGGGATGGGATGGGTAAGTTATGGGTAAGGGTATGGGTAGCACTGGAAGTACCTGCAGGTTACCTATGCTCTTGCCTATCTGTACCTGTCAGTGTCATAGTGTACATGCCTCATCTTTGTCATATTGTCCCTTCTCATCATCACATCACCTCATCAGGCTTGTCCTTATTGTCTCACCTTTTTCCCATCCCCAGTTGGCATTGTACTATTGTTGAGTCATCATCATCATGTCCTGTTGTTGTTTTGCCATCTTTGATTTCTCCAACCAACCAGCATATACTAACTTCGTATAGTATTAAGAGAGTAGATCATTTAGAGAGTAATGTGCCTGAGCTGGCTGGCAACATTGGTTGGAATTTTGCATTCAATTAGACCCTTAGCCTGGGCATCCTTTGCTAGCCAGTCTAGAATGGCCTTCTTTATATCTTCAGTAATGGCCCATAAGTAGTCATTTTGGGTTTTGTAAAAGCAAGTTCTGAAGATCCAATGCCATGCTGCCATATAGTTTAATGGTAGTCAACTAAGGACTGAGGTTTTGTGCTATATATGAACAGAAAATTAATGAACATGTTAGATAAGCTACTATGTCAATTGAACTCTAACAGCTGGCTTTCATGACTGAGCAAACTTCTTCACTCCTTTCACTCACTTCTTAGGGCCTTCAGGTTGGCTCTCTATTGTCAATCAACTATTATTAGTGTTTGCCTTCATTTCAAGCCAGCAATAGTTTACTTACTGTCACTCACAGTATCACCTCTTGGATGTTTAGCCCTCTCAGTTCCTAAGTTTCCTTGTCTCACAGACAAATGGCTTATTGAGCATTAGGAATTTGTGGATGTTTGAATAAGTGATGATAAGACTGGTCCTAAACAAGTTGAGTGGCAAGAAGGTGATGTTGATATTACAGGCAATTTCTGGGCTAGGGGATATATTTTCTTGAATGCCCGGCTTTGCTGTGATACTGTAGGAGACTCTGCATCTACTTGCACTGGTATCCTTTCTGGAACAGCCTCTAGTGGTTCTTGGTTATCCCTCACATTGTCAGAGATACCTTTACCATGATCTATCACTGCATCTTCACTCTCTAACTTAGAGTTTGCAACATATTCATCATCCTTTTCAGCTGCCACTTGAGATGGCACCTTATGATTACTTGTCTTTGGCAAATGTGGTATGGAACCCATCTTCTCCTTGCCTTTGCAACCCTTGAGAATCAGGTTCTTTGGTTCACATCCTCAAAACTGGATGTTAAAGCTTTGCTGTACCATCTCAGCATCATCTACATCAGCATTTATGTTTCCTGTTCATTTGCACAGAGTACTCTTCTGAAATTCCTATTTATACTATTAGTCCTCTTCAAGCCTTGATACTCTCTTGCCATATGTATGTGGACTAGTAGTTCAATTGCCTTCTGCACTCCAGCATTCAAAGGTGGTTGTTTGGCACTGTCTTTATTGCATCAGCAAACCAACCCTCAGCTGGACAGCTCTAGCCAGACTGTCCCAGACCCACCTAGCAAGGTACCTGTTACGATCCCATTTTTACCCCTATCATATCACAACATGAAAAGGATACTAAGTCCCTTTTCTCATGCCACAGCCTCAACAGGCCATGACTCATCTAATAAATGACATTCATAACTCACTCCGTGCCACACTATTGCCACCAGGTAAACTATTACCCAAAGGCTGTGCTTATCTATGCCTCATGGCATCATGACTTCTCATGACTCAGTCGCTTACTGATCATTTCAAATACATACATAGCCTCCAGAAGGATCATGTAATACTACCACGTATAGTTATAGTAGGAACAAACATGTACAAACAGTAGAATAGTATATAAACCCCAA
The DNA here is from genome assembly GCA_038093135.1 of Leccinum longicurvipes. NCBI lineage: Eukaryota > Fungi > Basidiomycota > Agaricomycetes > Boletales > Boletaceae > Leccinum > Leccinum longicurvipes. Next base: position 5,304 of record JBBPRP010000704.1, read on the forward strand.
GGCTCCAGCTGGATGCTCTCCAGTCTGGTTCTCTTGGTCTTTTCCCCCAAGCTCTACCGCTCAAGCCTAGAAAGCTACTACAGCTTCATAACTGGTAAGTCGTACGCTATCTAGTGGCAACCTGATTGAAGCTCACACTTAGGGTCATTACAGTACTTAACTGGCTAGAGCTGGACAGAATGACAAAAATATTCTTTCTATAAACTTGGTCTCAAATTTTACAGGACCATTCTTTACATCAATTTACACCATCTGACATCATTTTTATGGCCATAGATATTGATTTTCTTGTGTGGTAAGACAAGGACTTTCAACAGTGTAAAGGTCATTCCACTAATGTGTATGGATCCTGCCAGGTGAGTTATGTCTTTTCCAGTCCACAAATGATCTTTTGTACCAATACTTGATCCTCTTTCCTGTCTTGATACTCCTTCCACAATGCCAATTCTTCTGTGATGTCAAAGCTCTCATTGTTCCCATCACCAAGCTCTTGAGTGATTTCGTCAGGAAATATAAACAGGAGCATGTCACCAGTGCCCCTTCCAGTAGTTTCACTCTGTTGCATCAACATTGAATCTTTTTACACATGCTTTTGATGCCTGGCTAAGAGATGAATGGAGGATAGATGCTACAGAAACAAAATGAAGAAGTTCCTCTCTGTACTCTCCTATAATTTCGAACTCAAGTATGGATGTGGCAGCGATGTGATGAAATTGTCTTGTGCATAAGTTTGCATGAATGCTTTGCCAGTTCCATGAGGAGTGCAAAGCAGATTGGCACCAGGAATGGAGAGATTAGCCTTCTGTTTGAGTGGAATCGAATTCTTGGGTTTGCATGCGATCATCATTGCCTGAGCCAAAGCATCTCTCTGAGACTGGAGCATAGCTATATGAGTCTTCAGACAATCCTCCTTCTCTTGCTGAGAGGCCTACTTTGAAGTGTGCTTTGACCATCATATCTGGTTTGACAGCTTTGGAGAGGATAAAATCAAAGCCAAATCTTTGGTACTCTGAGCACACTGCATATGTGTTATAGGTCAGTCTACTATTGGAAATGATGATATCTATCTAGTTTTCATCATTATACATCGACCCATATGCTAGTTATTAAGCTAACATTAACTACTGTAACTACTGACTACACACTGACTACTACCAATTATCCTAATGGTGGTCAGTAACACTTAATAGTGTTAGTACACTTTTTCTACACTATTATGCTAATAACTCTAGCATATGTTCCAGTACTGATAAGTATTATTGAGAGTCATGTTAAGGGCATTCAGAGTCTGCCATAAATACTTGATCATACACTGATCTCGCTTAGATTACTTGATATAGTTATGATTGATACAGATCAATTAATGATCTACACTATATCAAATATGTCAATCTGTTACATGTATGATTGATACATTGTTATCTATGATAGGTTGATGTCTTTCTGACACTGTTACTTACTCATATTTGTTATTCACTTATGTTTTATCTCTTGAGATTTTCTTATGCTACTGGATAATCTCTTGTTTCAACTTACTAATTACTAATCTATATCTTTTATCTAAAGAGTCAAATCTTCAACCTGACTCTCCTCTTTATTCATGTTCAATACATAGATAAATACTATAGAAGTAGCATATAAAGTTGGCTCAAATGCCCAGTTAATACAAGCTGTTCTTTCAGTTTAATATCTACCTGCTTCATCTGCAAACTCCTCAACTCCTGGTGAGTTCTCACACTGAGTTCCCTAGTTGCACACTGCGCCCAGAGGGATTCCCAAATCTCTTTATCCACAAGGCAAATGTATATAAAGGTTATCAAATGGATACAACAGTGCACACCTGAACACTTTACCTTATTACTGCGACTACCCTGACAACTACCCAGACATGGCACCAATCTGACAGAGAATGAGAGGATTCGAGATATGTCTGCATACCTGTGGGTCAATCTGTATCAATTCAACAACACACACACCATTATGGAAATGTGAAGGAAGCTTCTGCATGCAGCATGCCAAGTCTCTCTATGGTCTTTGCAATGTGGAATGTCCAGCATTTAACTCACCTGGAATTCAACAGTTGGGGAGGCCACCAACACCTGAAGAGTTCAAAAGATATGTATACTCAATATGGCTGGGTGGGCATATGTCAGATGATGATTTATGCAAACAGCTTGGTGTATCCCTTAAAGAACTTGATGAACACTTTGACATGGTTGGCATGTCGTCAATGGTTGCTATGGATATTGACAACCCTTCAATGCACAATGCAGGAGTGGGACACAATGGGGGAGATCACCTGATGGAGGTCAATGATGAACTACATGTAAGCTTTGGTGAACAAACCTCTTGTCAGGAAGGCCTCCAGCTGACATGTCCTCCATCACCTTCATCCAGCTGCCAAACCCTGCCCAATTACAGCTTGGCTATATAGCGTCTGATTCAACATGGATCACATACTCTTAAGCTGCTCTATGTCCCAGATCTGTTATGTGAAACATGAACACAGTTCAATACCAATGATGAGAATCTCACGAAGAGTCCATCAAGTTAAAGGTTTGAATAGCAAGTGAATACATCAAGTCAGATCTCACTACTGTGTGGCAATGGTCTCATGGAGAGCAAGTAGCACTTGATTGTGTAGAACTAGCTGAGAGACACCATCATGCTACAAGCAATATTTATAGTGATACAAGAGGGGCATGGACCAAGCAAGGCTCATAGCAGTGAAAGGAAAGAAGACATAACAGGAAACATGAGAAGATAAACACAAGGAGAGACTGATAAGAGATAAGGACATGAAGAGAGAATTGGGAAGATAGGGGAGGCAGAAAAGAAAGAATGGATGATTAGAAATGGAAATGATCAGAATGGAAATATCAAGAAGAGAGGTGGAATCTATCATATCCATCAATATAGGTAGAAAATGGAGTATAAGAGAAAGAATGCAAGACAGTTACAGTGGTGAAACCCTGATGTTCAACCTCAATTGTAACATTACCCCCCTCGTATATTGGAGATGGCAACTCCAATAGATACCTAAGTTGAATTTCCTCTGATTGAACTCAATGGCATTGTCCACCTTGATGTCCTCTGGGTCAGGTGATTCTGGGTAGAATGTGCAATCAGGCTTGAAATGTCCAGTGGACTCGCAGAGTTGACATAAGTGTGTAGTTGGACAGGCATAAACACCATGTCCAGCAAGATGGCATAGTTTGCAATGATAATTGGCACATTGAGGAAAAGCATGATCTAGAGAGAGGCAAACTGGACAAGGAGGTCCTGGGATCTCTGTGGTATGAGGGTCATTTCCACGAGTATCCCTGGCAGAGCCTGAGGAGGACTGATCAGGCATAGGGACAGAGAGGGGGTGCTCATTGACGGAGAGGGTGGTGGAGACGGATATTGTGACAGAATATGGAGCACCTGGAGGCAGTTGCCTATGCCAGTTTCTGGTCCTACTGAGGGAAGGAGAACTGGGGGAAGGCTGTGAGATATCATCACCAGGCATCATTGGAGGTGTGGAGGAAGGGTGGCATGAAAGAGAGCCCAGAATCATGAAAGCAAGATGGAGGGATGGAGTAGCGCATTACTGAGAGGGTCGTGCAAGGGAGTGAATAACATGCTCCATCCGAAAGTGGTTCTGGTAGGACTCCACATATTGCTCATATAACATTTGTTGAGCATTGGTCATGGTCTCCCAATGTGGGAGGAAAGCAGGCTATAGGAGGGTGGTTGGGAGGGTATTGACAGCATCAGAGAAGGAAGTGATTGTGATAATGGTGAATATATCAGATCGAAGGGAGTAGAGGCCATTGTCCAAAGCAGATGAGATGATTACTTGATCATGTAAGAGATGATTGTCAGGGAGGGAGCATAGGTCAAGAGCTAAGAGGAAAAGGTGAAGGCAAGCATAGGTCTGGTAGAGATGGATGGCATTATAAAGGTTCTCATTAGGGATAGAGGAAGCGAAAATGTTTTGTTCCAGGAGTTGGATTAGATGAGGGGATTCAAGGACAGCAGAATAGATGGCAAAGTGAGCAGGAGTGTCGAGGAGGTTAGGGATGATGTGGATATTTGGGTAGATGGAGGTAGAAGTACAACAACTGGGATGAAGGTTAGACATGAGGGGGTTGGTCATGACAGGAAGTCTTTGGGGTGTTGCTTTTTATAAGCTGATAAGATGGAGGTGGTGTGAGAAAGGTTTTGTTCGGGTTCCCAGGTGTTTTCTGAAGAAGGCCAGCTCTTCCATGATATGAGATATTGATGGTGTCCATGAGTTCCACAGTGTGAGAGAATTTGGTCAGCCTCATATTCTTCTTCTCCATCAATTTCCAATAGGGGAGGAGATAGAAAGTTTGAGCTGTGTTTGGGGGTTTCTCAATAGGACAATAATTTAGAGGCATGGAAGATGTCATGGATGCATCATGTGGGGGGGAGTTTCAATTTGTAAGAGACAGGAGATAGTACCTGGAGAATTTCAAATAGTCCTTCTCTTTTGGGGGCAAGTTTTCAGCAGGGGTAGCGGAGATGAAGATGTTTGTTATCCAACCACACTTTATTGCCAACCTTCCAAGGGATAAATCAAGAAGAGAAGTGTTCCTTCATGAGGTGTTGAGAGTAAGAATGGGCTTCAAGAGCTTCTTTGTGGGCTTCTGATAAGAGGGATAGTCGTGATTCTAGTTCAGGGAGGAAGGTTTTTCCAATAGGAGGGTAGTAGTGGGGTTCATGGCTGAGGATAATCAAAAACAGGGTTTAACCAGTAGAGGAATGTATAGAAGAATTATGGGAGAATTCAGCCATGGGTAGGAGGTCTGCCCATGAGTCTTCTTTTCCAAGACAAAAGATATGTACAGAGGTAGGTTTCAAGTTTCTGGTTTACTTGTTCTGTTGTTCTGTCGGTCTGGAGATGATAGGCAGATGAGAGAGTGAGTTCATAGTTCAGTAATGAGCCAGTTCTCTGGTGAAAGTAGAGGCAAATTGGGGGCCTCAATCTGAAATACAACGATCATGGAGGCTGTAGTGAGGGAAGACATGAGAGAAGAATAGTGAAGCAATGCCTGTTGTAGTGATGGTTTTGAGACAAGGAATGAAGATTACCCCCTTCATAAGCCCATGGTTGACCATGACCAAGACAGAATCAAAGGACTGGGAGAGGGGAAGGTCAGTGATGAGGTTGATGGAGATTTGTTGGAAGAGGCAGATCACAGACGAAAAAAGGGGATAGAGAGGAGGGGCAGAGGGGTGGGTGTTGGTCTTGTGTGATTGACAGGTTGCACAACCTAGGACAATATTACACACCAGTGTGGAAAGACCAGGCCACCAGAAGTCACAGGCAACCAAGTTCTGGGTGTGGAGGATGCCACCATGTCCACCAGCAGGGGACTCATGAAGAGAGAGGACAATATTGTGATGTAACGGCTTGGGAATGTAAAGGCGATGGTGGAAGTACAGTTTTCTGTCAGAAAAGTCCCAATCAGCAGTGGAAGTACAGGAAAGTAGAGAAGACCCAGCATTCAAAGTGGCAAGAGCTGCAGAGGCAAAAGAGTTGGAGGACATCAAGAGAGACAGTTTGTCAGTGATCGCAGCATCAAGAGTGCAGACAAAGAGAAAGTCAGAGAGAAGGGTGATGTCAGCATTGTCAGAGGAGGTATTGACATTGTGTCGATGAGAGAGGGCATCAGCAGGAGTCATGGTAGAGGCAGGCAGGTGATGGAAAGAGAGGTCAAAGTCTTGAAGGAAAAACTGCTAGTGGGCATGAGGAGTTTGCAGATGAAGCAGGTAGATATTAAACTGAAAGAACAGCTTGTATTAACTGGACATTTGAGCCAGCTTTATATACTGCTTCTATAGTATTTATCTATGTATTGAACATGAATAAAAGTAGAGAGTCAGGTTGAAGATTTGACTCTTTAGATAAAAGATATAGATCAGTAATTAGTAAGTTGAAACAAGAGATTATCCAGTAGCA
>JBBPRP010000705.1:0-11270 GCA_038093135.1 Leccinum longicurvipes
TGGCACTCGCACAGTCGCACCCAGGTCCGAGTCCACTCGTCGCTTCCCGTTCATGTAATAGGGGCGCCCACAAATGGTCCAGTCGCACGCACGTGTCGCTGTCCTTTCGGGTCCACTGTTCGCTTCCCCGTTCATGCATTAGGCGCAAGTACTTATCCTGCAGTCCGATCGTACGTACACGATCTAGAATCCTCCTCATCACAATCAGCCAAATGGCTTCCGAAGCTATTCTTCAAATCAAGTTTTTGTAAACACTCATTGAGGACTTAGAATTACGAAAATACTGTATATGTCTAGCTCAAGGACCCCGTTGCAAAGCGAAAAGAATCTCACTTGGCCGCAAGTTGCGAACTCAATGGAGAAGCATGCGTTTATACGCCATTGTTCATTCTGCCCTTGTTCCGGAGCTGACATGTGCTGTGCGCATTCAGCCGATGACCGCGGAAACCAAGTTACAACACGAATTCCATTCACTGGCAACGGATTGGTCCGAGTTACAAGAACAATCCATTTTCACCCTTTCCCGCACCTTCGCTTCCGAGTTGCGCATCATGGTAGATCGAGTAGGTTATCATAGCAAGAGTGCCTTGAATCATCATCTTGCTTGACAGTTGAACATAGTTCTACAGGTTGTCCAGCTTAATCTACACTCGTTCTCAACGCTTTGATATTTGGACCACTACAGAGAACCCCATGGTTGTGGCGACTGATCAATAGTTTACGTCCAACCCCAAACACATGTCGGACTGTGGGGTCCTGATGCTGGCATGATTTCCGGGATCAGAACATGCCGGGTAAGCACCATCACGGTAGGTCGCAACATCGCAGAATCAGAAAGGAAAGGTGATGATACGTTATCAGGTCACTCATTGACAAGAAGAATGGATGCAAATACAACTCACGTCGACCTCAGGTTCATCAATGAAGGACTCCGACACTAGTTGGATGGGGTGTTTGGATAAATAGCCTCCCATTTCTAGCACTCTCCAACAACTTGAACTCCAGATCCTCTTACGAGTTTACAACAGACATGTCTATGAGAGCCAACGTCTGAATGGAGATCAATTCAGGCAAGTTACTTTATCTGCTCGCTATTACCGTCGTTCTTGACCTGAAGTCGATCTTAGACTGGGCCAATCTGCAGCTCGTCACTGAAGGCGCCAAGCTTGGTGACCAGAACTATGCCACGGACGTGATTTTCACTGGGACGGGGGTGCTTGTCGGCAAACCGAACAAAGGAAATGAAGTCCAGAGCAGGACCGTGGTGTAATACACCATCTTTCCGACCGTTTTATTCCTTGCTAATCAGCGGTTACAGGTTCGGCGTGGAGGCGCCTGTTTATCAGCTCACTTTCCTCACTGGTCATGGTAGCAATGGTTCTGTTGAAGTCGTATTCTCTGAGGTAAGACAGTTTGTGACACGTTTGTGCCTATTCTAAGTGGATGATTAGTACTTTGCGTATGGCAATGATACCAACACTGGTAAGCTTCCTCCCATTTTTCTGAATCTGATCTCTCATCGTGATCTGTTTCCATAGGCGATGGTTTGAAGTGAGTTCTGTTTCGACCATTCGTTTGAATGTTATTATTTAATGTTAACGGTAACAGCTTCAAAGTGTTCCGCGACGAGATATTCCGCAAGGGCTAATGAGCAAAGGTTCACTAGCCTTGAAGGTCACAAATCTCAACCAACCTGTGTAGTTAGTCATGAGTCGAGAGAGGGAGCAAATGTAGCTGATTCATGTCAATGATTAAATTGTTGTACTATTCGCTGGAGAATGAACATGTCGAAATCCGAATCCCAGGACCGAATCATTCACTGAGTTCGTGGCAGCGGGACAGCGTGCGATGCTAGAGGGAACCAACTGCGAGAAGGGGACATTTGGCGAATTCTTACACTACTTATACTACATTCCTAACAGGTAGTAAGGTACACAATTGCAACTGTTTAACAAGAATGTTCAGATACTCGGCACCACATGGAAAACAAACGTGAACGCGATCAGGATCTGCAAGGAATTAGGGTGACTTTTACCCCTTCAAGCATTCTGCGAGTTTGCTGATTGCAAATACAGAAACTGCTCCTAACATGAACCCCGATGCCAACCACTTGTGGTCTCGCGCTGCTTCTGCACTACGCGTGTCGCGACGCAGCTTTGGCCTCGGAGTAGCCTCATTGAATTCTGACTGCGGCGCCACACTTAGCGCCGCATCAGGGGCGGTCACGAGGCCTGTGAGGCCATCCAGAGAACGCATGTTTTCGACCAGCCAGTATTCCTGGAGAGAGAACGGAACCACCCCCTTTTTCACTCTCTGTCCGCCTTGATCTGCACCTTGTTGATCACGGGAGGCGGCAAGCACTTTGCCGTTGTTTTCAGCCCTGATGGAGAACCGCTGGTGCTGGGTGCGATGCATCGCGAAATCATACAGCGGTACTGCGTACCCACAAGACTACAAAAGGGACAACCGGTTGAAGTTGATGAAAAATGGAGAGGTGGAAAATGGGCGGGATACATACTGTTCCGACTTGGTATACATCGATGAAGATCACGGATCTGGATCCCGGTTTGCGGGACGTTGGCGGAATGAATTTGTTGTATTCCGGGGAGCCATATTCATGCACGGTACCAACCCCGAAGAGTCGTAGAATCCGAGGGGGACCTTCGAAAGCAGAGAACATGATCGTGATCCGGCCATTCTCCCTAACATGCGATATAGTCTCTATGCCTGCAAGCACAGATCACCGCATTTGGTGTCAGTGAGAATGGGCCGACTCCATTAGAAAAAAAAAAACTACGCCTTACCGCTTCCAGTGAGGTCCTCATACCAGACTTGCTTTGAGTCGATCACATGGAAGCAGTCTGCTAGTCCTTTGGGCGACACATTGACGTGACCGTTCGCGTCGAGGGGAGCGGTAGCTACCCAGAACATGTGCTGTTTCTTGATCCATTCGAAATGGTTTTTGGGAATTTCGTCGTAAAACTGGCCCATGGCGATGTGGAGTATTGTCGTGGGGCACTTAAAAGCCGAGCGAGTCTTGGATTATATAGTAGCACGGACACCATTTAAACATCGGTCACGTTCGATGCACATGAGGCCCCCTGAGGCTGTAATTACAGCGCTACGCCCTCAACTCTGAATTCAAACACCGCACGCTCCGCGCACCACCCCGGAGATTCGGGCGTCAAATGACAGGGAGTCAATACTATCAAAGAGCTCTAAATTACAGCAACTGGGTATGACCATTTTCATCGTGTAGTATTTACCATCCCAACTTGTTTCCCAGCAGCACAGTTCAAGTTTTCATTTCCCCCCGGCACTATTGCTATGGTGCTATTACTGTTGACCATCAACGTCCACTTTGTCCTCCCGGCCCGTTCCCTTCTCAGGCTGGTAAAAGTAGGCCACAGAGATAATCTCTGTCAGTACTATCCCCAGAAGAAACCAAAAAGCGACTGTACGCCCGTCGTGCTCTTCCAAGGCACCATGGGTAACCTCTACGGATGTTTGGATCGAGCTAAATGCTGCAAGCCCAGTGGCAGAGCCAACTTGGAGTGATCCGTTGAATATGGCGCCTACCATACCTGCCATCGATGCTGGCGCAGCCTGAAGGATAGCGATGCTTTCCATAAGAGTCAGATGTGATGTGGTGAATGAGAGTAAGTCTACTTACTTTGTGTGACTATATACCAGCATGGCACCAGCACTCCCAACAATGAAAGCGGGGAATACATAGGACCAATAATCTTCAGGTCGACTACTGTGTACCGCCACCAGGACGGTAGCTGCAGCTACCATCGAAAGACCAGTGAGAATAATCCATTTGGGGCTAAATCTTCTAGACAGCGGCCCTGTGAAGCTCATCCCGAACGAGGCCACGCCAATCGGAATCCTAAAAGTTCTGAAATAGATGGATTATGCGTTTAGAGGGAATACTTACATGCGGAGTGCAGTGGAGATGACTGTCCAGTGGAAAACATCTTGCCACAGAGTTGTGAAGACGAAGAACATCGTATTCCACCAAAAAAATGGCAACAACGCTGACCCAAAGAGGACGGAGAAGTTGTTATGGAACCACGTCCGAGGTGGTCTAACCACCGGAACAATAATTCATGAGTGCAAGATGTGGTTTAAAGAAGCTGTGACATACATAGCAGCCTTATTGGAGGGCATCAGAGTTTCCCAATAAAAAAACGTAGCCATGAGCAGTATTGAAATGATCAATGGAATAAGGACCCCTGCGGCGGCCCATCCATTCGCTGACCCAGACGTCACCCCATAGATAAAAAGGACGAGCGCAACTGATGATATGATTTTAGTACCGTATGTAATTAATTCTTCACAGACATAATAATGGGGCACACCATTCAAGATCGCAATTCCGATCAGATCCAAGCTCTCCCATTTCTTAGCATAGGTCTCTGGCTTGTGGTCATACTTTGCAATGTCGGCCGGAATTATGAATACACACCCCAGCGCGACTGGAATAGAAATGAGCGCTGTGAACCAGAAGACCCAGTGGTATGATGCTTTTTGGACGAGAACCGCTCCGATAAAAAGGCCAAGTACTGCACGGGTCATGTTGTCAGTTATAAAGTTGATAATGACAACAACGCCTACCATCCGCGACTGCACCACAACCTCCGAATATACCAATAGCCCGAGCTTGTTCAAGAGGATCCGGAAATGTATGTACTAAGAGGGTGAGCGCTGAAGGTATCGACAATGCCGTTGCTTCGGCGTGCGTTAGTACGTTCAATGTCCCATAGTGTCTTCCGTACCGATACCCATCAGGGCTCTTAATACAATTATCCCTATTTTATTATTTGAAAAGCCTATGGCAACGGAAAGAATACCTAGAGAAACCATGCCTGCAATGAAGGCATTTTCTGACTCATTCTGAGTAAACTGCCCGGAGAAACAGAAACAAAACACGTTTACTCGGATTGTAGACATCACTGATCCGCCCACTCTTTGAGTGCAAATCAAAAAGATGCTACATGCGAGAAAGGGGATATGACATACGATCAAGAGGAACGAGGCAAACGTGAGCTGGAATGCACCAATGACCCACACAGATTGATTCCGCGTAATACCTATAACACCCTCGAGAGTAGGGATCGCGGGAAAAAGTGCTGCATTGTTGAACGCGTCCAAGGATTGAGCGAAGCAGCACATCAACAGTAGTAATAATTTGCGCGTTGTCGAAAGCTGTTTTGGGAGACCATCGACCAGGGTTTCGATGGATGTAGTCGGAGCAGTTGACACTGCACTAGCGACTTGCATGTAGAGAAATTCAGATGATCCACTGAGAATCCGTGACCTTCGCGAAGGTAAAAGAGTCGCTCTACTTTAAGCCAGTTACGCACATCATACATTCTCATACGGGTTGCGGGGTTATGATTCTTGTCCGTATGAGTATCCAGGAATCATGTGCTTCATATGCAGTTGCGTTAGAGACTAGGAGTCTCCAGGAGCCGTGACAGCGGACATCCTCCAAATGGCATGAATGTTAGATGAGGGTGAGTAGAAAGAGAAGGCTTCTTCAAGGTCTCGTGAAAAGACCACCAATAAAAATGTGCGGAGCAGAAGGGGCTTACCGCGATTCGAAACTATTGCGATTTACCGGCAGACAAGCAAGATCTCCGATATGATCTGAGCACACGAATGAAATAGCTGTGCATTTTGTACAGCCAGAGATGAATAAACCGACTCACTACGGTCTGGCGAGTTCCCTGTGTAAATATACGGGAGGCAAATCATTTCCATAATAAAAAGGTGAAACTTCTCAGTGGGTGGTCTAAAGGAGATGAGCCCGATTGCGATTTCAACAGATCGAAATCTGAGGCATCCTCTCACCGACGCAAAGTGAAGCTGATGCTGTCAGTATTATGCGCGAGTCGAGTTCGCCAAGCATGTCCCACCAGCTGCTCAGCCGTTCTACGTAGGAGCTCTATCGTGGACACACCAGTAGGTGGTACGGGTGTGGATGGGTTGTTGGAACCTTACTCTGAGTCTCCGAGGATGTGGTAGAGATGCTTAAACGTTCGATGGCGTGCAAATATGAAAGCCCTCGGGTTACCCTTCGGGGCTGCGGCGTCCTATGTCCAATGAAACCTTTGCTCTAAAACGCGAATGTGTTATGTGGGTGAAGAGACGGCAAGAAGAAGACTGAATACATTCCCTCACCGGGAGATTCCGAGTCCGCAAACACCCAGGGGCACGCAAGGGGGAAGGATAGAAATTGTTCATGCTCAAGCATAGCTGTGGCGAGTCTGGAGCTTCCACAGATTCGAAAGCAAGCTTGCCAGATTCTTAGTCGGACATTCCATGGCCATAATGTGATCCGTCTTTTCTAGCTTTGTCCCGTGAAGTTTCTTGCTCCGGGTTCAATGCTCGAATGTTCTCAGTCTGATCACTGTTGCCGTCTCCAGGTTTCAGGATGCTGAGACAAATTGAAGATAGCTCGTCTCGTGACGCGAGTCCCTTTTCTCGTCGATATCAACCCTACTACCCGTTTCCTAACGATTGTAATCCTGAGCTTTTCCTTCAAATTTGATTAAACATGCCTACCGCTGCGAGCTGGTGTAATTGATTCATCATCGCTGTAGGGGCGGATTACACGTCGCGGTGACGTGGCAGATATGTAGAGTCACAGGAGCTATTTCACTCTCGTTCCCGCGGGAGTGAAAGAGGTTGATTTATGTAATATTGTAAGTACTAGGAAGCGCGAAAAACTACATCACTTCAAGTCAAGGATGCGGCGCTCGGTGTAACGCTTATCAGTATTTCGATCACTTAACCCTGAGCGCATTGCGATATTGACTGCATCAGGCCACGTAGTTACATTCTATGCCATGCTAGCCATTGTCGGTCAAGTTCATTGCAGTCCTCTTAGCTCCTCGTTGGGTGTCTATCGTGTAGTTGACAGAAACGATCGACAGAAACTGTATGATGCATTTGCAGCAACTGTCGATCTCTTTCGCTGTATCAGCTGTATCACCCACGATTACTCCGAGTCGATAGTGCCCTCATCCCATTGAAGGACCGTCTTTTCCCTGCGATCATGGAACTACCCTGCTTTGAAGATCCCAGCGTTCCGATTAAATTTGACATCATTGAGCTTATCATCACCTCCCCAGGTCGGTACGTTTACAAAGCGACCTCTTCAAACGCTACCAAGCTTGTCATCAAGTTCACCCGTCGCTATTTCTCTGATCTACACATGTATTGTATTCGTCAAGATCACGCGCCGAAACTTCGTGGTTGTGCCAAACTCCCGGTAAATATAATCGCTGTAGCCATAGATTTCGTCAATAACACTGTTCCCCTGGATTTAAAGGCTTCCCTCGACGACCGGAATTGCTGGGCGGATCAATTGACGCGTCTCATCGAATCTTTCCATGCCGTGTGTTATGTTCATGGTGATATTCGATATCCTAACGTTGCCGACAATAAAATCATGCTGATCGACTATGATTGGGGGGAAGTGTTTTACCCCCATGCCCGTCTGGCATGGCAGCTTACAGAGGGACGCGACCGAGATGATCTGATGATCACAAAGGAAGATAACAGACACGTTTTGGCCATTGCCTTGAAGGAAATTGGAATCGGTTCCCAGTCGTAATTACTTCCCTCCTACGTATTATTCGTTTCATCATTTGTATTGTGCATCCACACTGGTGAACTGTAAGGTGCCAGCGAGACGGGTCCTTCAATAACCCAGAAAAATGAGTCACCTACTAGACCATCCCATAATGTGGCGTTACGAATGCGGGAGTGACCTGCCGTGAGCTTGCTTTCAAGAGTTGCCTCCCGACGACTGGGTGTGATGTGCGAAAGCGTTCACAACTTGGCATGAACAAAATGATACAAGTGTGAGAATTGACACGTCTCGGCTCGCTGGATTACAGGTTAACGTCGATCAAGGAACTGTGCAAGTAAGTACTTACTACATGTGTAGATACGACGGGTGAGCCTACGGTGCCCGCGAGAGAAGCCAAGCCACCATGAGGCACGAGCCAGAGGTAGGATCAAGACGAGTGTCGACGGCATGCAGCCTCCTGGCACGGTAGGGATAAACTGATTCGGCCTTGTCGCTCCGTATTTGAATTCTCAGACTCTCATCGTCAATCTTCGGATCCGTGCTTGCGTGCATGACGCTCCTCCGGTTTGTCGAAGGTCATCTCTCTCGACATGTAAGCACAAGCGCACGCGCCACATATCCAGTGTTAGGTGTAGTGGTGGTTCTTTGGGCCCATCCAGTTGACGAGGATAAGGACAGAGGCTGCGAAAGGCATGCAATCTCCGTCCCACGGAAGAGAAAGAGAACTTTGGCAAGCTACAAGTCTGAAATTCGGGCGGAACAAGTGGGTCCGGAGCTGACTAGTCCATCAGTCTAACACAAAAAGGAATAGACTCAGGCTATCTCGCTCGAAGAGCGCCGTAGTACTTACGCACTATGAGAGATCATACTCCACAACACTCCGAGTCATGAAGACACCCGTCGTCGCTAACGTTCGCACTCCAAAGCGTTGAGAATCGAGGACCACGCGGTACGATCGTCTTTTGCGCCGCATTCCGACCAGTGTGGTTACTGCAGTTACGTATTTCACTGCCGATTAGCAACGTGCAAACTGTGACCACCTGGCGGTAGTTCGGCTCGGATGTCATCCGAGGTGGCGCATCAGAGCGCGCAGAGGAAGGCAGCCATGAAGCAATGCTATTCTGAAGAGGTGGGGCACCCGCGGTTGTTTATGCAAAGAGTTTCAGTTGACGAACGGCGATATGCGAACGGAGATGAAACCGAAAACACGTAGAATCATCGAGGGAGAGTAGTCCAATCCAAATACGGTGGGACTAGGATTATCCTGGTTGAAGGTTGGCTTATTACATAACCCAACACGTTGTCACTTGTGCTGGCGTAGCCTGTTCGGTTCATATAAGTAACTTCTCACGGGCAGCTTGGACCGTCCGCTTCCCTTCTTTCGCTGTCTACTGCCGCTCCCGGTTTGAGGGCACGTTCACTTTGTGGTCCTGTCACCGTATTCAAGTGTCTATACGAGTCTTCACCAACCTTAATATCCATCGGTACCCAAGCACAAGTATTGAAACCGAAGCAAACCACAAATGACGGTGCCCAAATGCCCTTCAGATAACACTTCAGCCGTTGATCAAAGTAGTTTTTGGAGTGTTGGGGGTGTGACCTGGGATGCGCATCGAATTGGTTGGGCCATTGCTGGGGGCTGCGCCGCAATCGTGCGTTCGTCTCTTTTGTTCTTCCTCGACAGTCGGCAAATGCGTTCAGCAGACGGTAGTCATCTCTCTCATCACAGTTTTGAAGCACTGTCGGTCCGTCATTCCTGCTTCCTCAAGTCTACCATCATAATGGATAATCTTTCTAGGAACTATACCAAGCCCAATGAGCAGCGACAAGTGTGAGTCCCGCCAAATTGAGTGTGGCCGAGTTGATCAATGAATTCCCTCACTAGTCTCCGGGTATTGTATATGCCACCGGTTTACGCTGTCGTTTCTTTCTTATCTTATCGGTACTTCCGGAGTTACACCTACTATAGCCTCGCAGAAGCAGGTGAGTTGTGATTCGTGAGTTGTGATTACTCTCGGATGTAATTGTCTCATCTTAGTCTCACAGCGTATGAGGTAAGCTTGTTAACTGTGTCAATTATCCCGTCTAAATTGTTGTAGGGGGTTACGCTGAGCGCGTTTCTGTGGGTGTATAACTTTCTGCTCTATATATCTATTAACATTATTCTCGCAGATTGCTCTTGATCGAGTTTGTAGCAGATAGTGCAACCGGCCACAGTGCTGAAAAGGCCATCGAACGAAAGGACAAAAGAAAACTTCCGATGCCCGTAATATTCTCTATTTGCATCGCTTGCTATTCCATTAACTATCCCTACAGTTTTGTTGTTGGAGATATCGCCCTACGAAGGTTAACTTTGTCCCCGTTTCTTCTCCATGCATTACTTATTCGGTTCATCATTTACTAGCCATATTTCATGCACACCGTCAAGGTACGGTCTTTGTCACCTCGTGCTGCAATCACTGTCTTAGCTCTCTACAGTGGGCTGTCCTCCAATATGTCATCATTCGGCCTGGTAATTCCCTATTTTTAATTGCATTTGGAGAGAGCACTGAACCATGGATGAAGGATGCTCCATTGCGGGTATTATTTGTGAAGCATACAATATCCTCTGTTCATCGGAGTCGTGGAACATTCACTATGCCAATGTCTACCTTGAATTTATCGACTTCATCAGCATAAGGTATTTCTTCATCCTTCTGGGTTAGCGTTTGTTATCTGAAGGACGGCAAGCTTTGCTTTGTATGGGTTGTTACTGTTTTACGGTCTCACCAAGGATGAACTTCAAGGACGGCGACCTCTAGCCAAATTTTTGTCTATCAAGCTTATCGTTATGTTTACGTTCTATCAATCCTTTGTGGTGAGTGTTTTTCCATGGTCATAGATTACTCTCTCGGGTACCTTAGCTTCCATGGAACAGTTCAGTGGCCTCGAAGGATCTGTCATCCATGGTATGTCTCTTACACGACCTGTGAGAGTGGTTTTTCAGAGACTCGATCCTGCTTTTTCTGCCAGCTACGGAATACTGGACAGCCACTAATATTGCTGATGGCCTGAATGCTCTAGTCACCTGTATCGAGGTAGGACTTCAACATGTCGACAGGTTAATTGCTGAATCTGCGGGCTTAAGATGGTCATCTTCTCTATATTGATGATGTGGGCATACACGTGGAAGGAGTACAAGGTCGAGGGTGCACCACAGACTAGTATATGGCGCCCGTTGTGGGATAGGTGTGTTTGATTTCCCGTCAATTTGTACGTCGCTAACTAATGTTTTACAGCATCAACTACAGTACGACAGCTTTATATTCTTTCCTTTATTTTCTGACGTTTTTCTCAGCGGACTTCTTGGTGGAAATTTACGGGTCTTTCAAATTTTTCTTCAAGTCTGCTCGTGGCAAGCATTCCACTCAGTCTAACAGCCGTCAAACAAATTCTGTGCTCCTCACGAACTACAAAAGCATGAATTTCGACCAGGCATTCGGTGTCCAGAACAAGAGCTATCCAGACACCACGGCAGTGGCCCCCAGCGACCCTTCCGATGAACGGATTCGCTTGGCTCCCTATCCATAGAACCATTCGTGGAACACTGACAGTGCGGAGAGGATGAAACAGTAGTACCCATGATCGGGTGATTTCGCGTTGATGTTTGAAAAGACGGATTCCT
>JBBPRP010000706.1:0-11267 GCA_038093135.1 Leccinum longicurvipes
GAGGATCTATTGTGTCCATTTGATTTTTTTTTTTTTTTCGTTAAAGTCCTTGTAAACAAGGATTCTGCGGAGAAGTTCGACCATGCTTCTTTCTTTTCGTAGCTTTGTGGATAAACTGAGAATCATATAATTTCGTGTGCTAGATAAATAACACGGATACGATGACATTGATGAAAGATGAAGAGGAAAACAGCAACAAATGACTGACAGGGTCAGGATGTTACCGCCCAGTTCTCCACCAACGGTACTGAGTATCCATGGATTTCCTGTAGCAGGTTTAACACTTGGCCTCTGCTCGTGCTTCCTCGGCCAGCTGCTGCTCCCGGCGCTTACGAGCGAGGTAGGCACGACCGGCCCGGCTCGTGCTTTCCCTTCCGAGGACCTCAGAAATCCAAGCACCGGTTTCAGCGAGCAGCGGGAGAGATATTGACCCGACGTCCCACTTCGGACCTAGGCTGGGTAGTGAAGGCGCTGGGAGAGGAGATATTAGTATGAAGCGATGCAAGGAGGGAATGGACTGACCAGTGTATGGTTCACCGATATCACCACAGAAAGACTCCCCAGTCAGGGCATATACGACATCCTCCGTAGCGACGTTTCCGGTCGCTCCAGGGGAATAAGGACACCCGCCGAGTCCGCCGACAGAGGCATCGAACGAGCGCAATCCCAAATCGAGCGCCGTGAATATGTTTGCGAGTGCCGTGCCATTTGTATCGTGAAACTATTCGAAACAGTGTAAGTCGAGCTGCGCGTAGTCGCTTAGGTGCACATAACAAAGACACTTACATGTCCTGCAAGTTTGCTTGGATGGAATTCTTTGCAGGCCTCCTCCAGTAGTGTACGCACGCTGGCAGGGGTACCTGCGCCTGTCGTATCCCCCAGGCTGACCTCGTAACAACCCATCTGGAGCAGCTCACTTGTGACGTCTCGCACCCTACGTGGGTCCACGCGTCCAGAGTATGGACATGTAAAGACGACCGAAACATATCCGCGTACTTGTAATCCTTTGTCGCGAGCAGCGCGGGCCACGGGTTCGAGGCGAGCCAAGGACTCCGCCACTGTGGCGTTGGTATTTGCTTGCGAGAAGGCGTCCGTCGCGGCGGAGAATATCGCTACTTCTGTAATCGGCGGTGGAGGTTTCGCGGAGAGAGTTCGGAAGACTTCTTCGAGACCTTTGCCGTTTGGGACGAGTATAGAAAATTCAGCGTTTGGGATGGGATCAATTAGAGACAAGACGTCGGCCGTCCCCGCCATCTGTGTGTGCGGTGAAGTGAGGTCTGGGGCAAAATCAAGAGCAGAAGGGACGGACCTGAGGTACCCATTTGGGACTGACGAAGCTGCCAGCTTCGATGTTCCGCACCCCTGCCTTGCCAAGTCTGTTTATCAGCTCTGCTTTGATGGGAGGAGGGATTGGTCGTGATTCGTTCTGGAGGCCATCACGCGGACCAACTTCGACTATGCGAACAAAGTTGGATTCGCCAGTGGAGTAACTTCGACGACAGCAGAAGGAGGTGCGTTTGATTCCACGAGACAGAAACATGATGGACGGAGATTCAATTAAATTCGCTAGCCTTATTCCTCCCTTTCCAAGAAACTTGTCCCCACAGCTCTCAGCTTGACCGTAAAGCTCTCGTACCACTTCGCAATGATGCCCATGGGTACCATACTCTCTGGCCCCATTCCTCTCGAAGGAGCAAATCCAGAGACGTAATTCAGCAGGTGTCGCGCGATTCTCTCTGCCAGTGCACCGGGATCGACCTGTTTCGCCGTCGTTTCTGCACTCAGTACCGAGCTGATCGTCGTCGAGGGGAGTGCCGCCATCTGTGCTGCAACCGCTTCGAGGGGCTCGACTGCGAATCCAAGGATGGCGGTAACCGCGCCCGTTGTGGTGGACGCGGCAGAGGTGAACGCAGAGGGCGTGTTCATACCAGAGACTGGGTTAGATGGCGAAGAAAACGTGGAGCGGAGACGAAATATTGCAGATGGCTTTTCGTTGGAGAGCCTATGTTAAAAGGGAGGGAGGATCATTTGAGTTGTGTTCACCATAGATAGGGGCATGGGACGCACATGCCTAGGACTTGAGATCCTTTTCCTGGCCAGAAGAAGTGTACGGTAGCACCATAGCCTTCGGGAAATGGCACTACATCCAAGTATCAATCACGTCGCATCGGGTCGCGTTTGTTACAAGGGATGCTCACCTGTTCCTAATAGAAAGACGCAAATATGGTTCACCTTCTCTGCGGCGGGAATCTCGAACAGGGCGTGTGTCTCGTCTACTTTTTGCAGGTTGGTTTGCAGCAGTCTGCCAGCTACGCAACACCCAAACATGGTCGAGGCGACTGATCAGTTGTGATGTCGAGCCCAGGTGTGGAGTCGTTTTAGGTTTGAAGCGCGTAGACTGAAAGCTAATCACGGTCTTGAAGACTGGTAGGTCGAAGGAAAGTGGTGGTCGTAGAGCAAGGGCGGTATAGATGATCGATGATGCAATGCATGCCACAGTTTTATGCTTGGGCGTTCCACAAAGCTCCAAAGCCAAAGCGAACACACTCAATTGTCACAACACAAACGAATGAGATTGCTGCCTGATACATCACGAAATATGGACATCATACTATTGTCTCTATAGGAATTCAGTGGATCTACGATATCAAGAAGGCATGCATGGGGTATCTGTAAAACGTCCGAGCCATTCACCCACCACATCATGTTTATTCTGGCTTCTGGGAGGTGTTACCCTTCCCTGCCTCGACGTCTTCTAGTGCTACTCTTTCATACTTGCCGCCATCCCTCTCGTTAGAATTAGGCGTCTGTGTCTCAACGTGCTTCACCCAGGTATACCAAATTGACCCTCCGAGAATGATAGCGATCGAAGAAACCCGCCCACTAAACCCGTTTAGATTAGCCAGGGTCACTCCGAAGCATCGGTAAAATACTCACATCGAGATCGTATCCTCAAACAGCGACATACCCAACAAAGCTGCGGCAACACCACGAACGGCAGAGGATACCATGTGAGTTATCGGAGACGTCACTTTGATGGAGAGTAGACTAGCAATGCTCATCAAGAAGCCAATAACACCCTGTTATGTCCATTTCTTCAGTTGACACTTTAAGGGACAAAAAGGATACTTACAGTGATGATGGACCCCCAGACGAAGGTGTGCAATTCCGAAAGTTCGCCAGTAGTGACGTTGTCCGGCAACATGAGGCGCATAATGGCGGGTCCTTCCCCCGCAAGGATGATGACAGGAATCATGGCCACAGCACTCAACAAATTCGTGTACCAGGAAAGGTGCAAGGCGCTGCCTTTGACCACATCAAGACTCTTTTTGATCACGACTGAGTGGATCGCAGTTATGGCAGAGCTGGCAACACCAAATGCAATACCAAGTGGTATAATCGGGGTAGCATCAAGGAAGACGCCGACGAAGAACCCGAGTGTGACTACTGAGCAGGAGAGGAGGATACGGAGAGATGGCCGCGCATGCAAAAAGATAAAGGAAGTTCCGACAGTAAAAGGCAGTAACAATCCGCGAGCAACCTGATAAAACGAGGCATCAACGTATTTGAGAGTGAAATTGCTGAAACTGAAAACAGGTGAGTATAAGGATAGTTACAAATGGTGGGACATCGAGCCTACCTCAGCCCGATGACGTTCAACGCGACCATGGGCGTGAGCCCCTTAATGAGTTGTACATCAATGTACAGGGGGATTTGAATAAGCTTTGCCGCGTGACAAGCGAGGAAAAGAACGGCCGCGATCATGAGCTGCACGAACAAGAAAAAGAGCGGAGCCGCAGTCGTCTGCAGCACCCATTTGTTCCTAGAGCACCTCAGCCTGCGTCAATAACAGCACAGAAAGCTAGCTCACGCCATGACCATCTACGAGGTTGTCGTGAGTTTGCAAATTGAGCAGACTATTGCAGGTCACGACATACCGACAATGCCGCTACGAGATAGAACAACACTGTCCCCGTCTGAGGGATTTTTTAGCTCCCAATGGGCATCATGCAACTCGCATGACATACCACAAGCAGTCGGTTATTTTGCTGCTGACCGCGGGCACCATTTTGGGGGGACATCATTAGACGTAGGCGCACAGGTCGACTGAACACAAAAATATTGAGAAGTCAGGGTGTCTTTGACTTTCAAAGGAGCTATTCAGACCTTGGGCTCGGGTTTTCGTCGTTAGGCCTTCGGGATCACAGTTGCTGTCAGAAAACCACAGCAACGCCAAACCCATTTATTTTTAATTAAATAAATTTTAATTGACTGTCGCTCACGTGAGACGACCCCTCCACGACGCGTCGCGGGGGCAAGCAGTTAGCGCTTTGGCATTTACCACTGCCTCGTGAGAAGCCAGCATTCTAGCCATGTCAGATTCTGGTCGAGATTCGGTGCCTCCACCTATCATTCGGAACATTGGCAAGTGTTCGGTTTCACCCTCGAAGACACAGTCTGAAATGTTTTTGGATGCACTTAAGAGCCAGACAACACAATAAAGATATTGCTAGCGACGGACAACCACATTGGTTACCTGGAGCGAGATCCAATACGTGGCCAAGACTCCATCAACACCTTCAAGGAAATCCTCCAGCTGGCTGTGAAGCATGACGTGAGTTCAGCTTCGCTTGCATGGTCGTCTCCGCTGCTCGTTATGCGTACAAAGCCACACCAACCAACCTTCCATGTCGATCGTCGTTGGCAAGGATACTGACGGTGCCGCACTAGGTCGATTTTATCCTACTCGCCGGTGACTTGTTCCATGAGAACAGACCATCCAGAGATTGCCTTTATCAAGTAATCGCGCTTCTACGTGAATATACACTGAGCGACAAGCCAGTTCAAGTCGAACTCATGAGTGATCCCAACGAAGGAAAGGCGGAAGGCTACAAGTACGCTGCATAACCGGCCCTTATAACTGTGTCCAATAATCATGCACGCCCAGCTTCCCAGCAATCAACTACGACGACCCTAATTTGAACATCGGGATCCCTGTTTTCTCGATCCATGGGAATCACGATGACCCACAAGGCGCGGGCCCAGTGAGTATGTCTTTCAGGTGGCACCCTGAGCTATTGGCAACTTTTTCTAGGAAGGTGCACTGTGTGCTCTTGATGTCCTCTCTGTATCAGGGCTTTTGAACTATATGGGAAAGTACGACCTCCCCGTCTCAAACGTTGACGCCCAGCAGACCGGCATTGCAATTCGACCGGTTCTCCTCCGTAAAGGTACTACTTTCCTTGGCTTATATGGCGTGGGCAATGTCAAGGATCAACGGATGCATTTCGAGCTCCGGAGCAACCGAGTCCGCATGTACATGCCCCGAAATAAGAATGATTGGTTTAATATATTGCTCCTTCACCAAAATCGGTATGTTGAGCGCTCATCCTGAGTGAAATTTTCTCATAAAGTCCCCCTTGGCAGTGTGCGACACGGTCCCCAGGAGTCAGTCCCTGAAGGCATGTTCGATGACAGCGTGGATCTCGTTGTCTGGGGTCATGAGCACGATTGTCGCATCGTGCCGGAGTCTGTTGCTGGGAAAAAATATCATATCACACAACCTGGATCATCAGTCGCCACTTCCCTCGCTGACGGAGAATCTATCGAAAAGTAAGCATAGCCCGCTACGTGACTACTGGGTTCCGTCCCAAACTCACATTGTTTCTCCCTCAGACAAGTTGCATTGTTGGAGATTCAAGGGAAAGAGTTTCAGTTGAAGCCTATACCTTTGCGAACGGTTCGGCCGTTTGTACTCGAAGATATTGTCCTCAGTGAAGCCTCCGAGGAAGAGGGGTTTGATATTAATGATCAGATTGCCGTGTCTAGATTTTTGAAATCTCGAGTAAACCCATTTTACTTTGATCAAAGACGAATTCTGATTTACGGTAATTGTAATAGGTCAATGCATTGATCGAACAAGCCAACCAACTGTGGGACGACCGGAACAAGAGGGCCACCGAAGATGGAGAAGAGGAGCTGCCGCGGATGCTGCCACTCATTCGATTAAAGGTACTTTCAATCACATACCTCTCTGTGGTTCTTGTCCAATTGGACGATTCCCTCTAGGTGGATACGACGGGGGTCAGCGAAATGTCCAACCCCATTCGTTTTGGCCAGGAATTTCAAGGTCGTATCGCAAATCCACGAGATGTCCTTGTCTTTCACCGTGCAAAAAAGACCGCGCGATCGACTAAAGTCACGATTGACCAGCCAGATCTCAGCATTGACGATCCAGACCTCACAATTTCGGAAAAGTTATCCAAGGTCCGCGTGCATACACTAGTCAAGGAGTACCTGTCGGCACAAGAGCTGCAGCTGCTGGGCGAAGCAGGCATGTCTGACGCGATACAAATGTTTGTCGAAAAGGACGATTCGCATGCGATATCAAGGTGGGTTGTAGCATTTTTTCTTCCGGAGTACGTATGCTTATAAATTGTGTAAATCGCTCTAGTCATGTATCGACTGTGCTGAGAGCGCTTATGAAAGGTGTACAGGCGAATGGGATGTTGGACGAGGCTGATCTCGATGATCTGGTTTGTCGTATACGCGTATCTGGTCCTCTAAGCTCTGCTGCTCAGTACTTCACAGGTGAACAAAGTCAGGGAGCAACATGATCAGTACTACATGGAACAAGCCAAGATGGGCAAGGCTGCGAAATCCAAGGTTCGCCTGCACTGTTCTCTACCTCTCTTATTGTATCACTAATATCGTTAACTTGCTAGGGTAAAGGCAAAGCCCGACAAGAGGACTCGGACGATGATGCTTCCGTCGACTCGATGATGATGGATGTTGACGCAGCCGGATCGGATTTTGAGTCGGATGAGGTGCCAGCTCCCAAAAAGAAGGCCACAACTTCGAAGAAGACGACCGCCGCTACTAAAGCGGTTGCAAAGAAGGCACCAGCAAAAGGAAGGAAAGGGAAGGCTGTTGCGAGTGAATCGGAAGAAATCATAGAACTTGATGATGATGATGATGACGAGCCCGCGCCAGCCCCGACGAAGAAGGCGAGCAGGGCTGCGGTGTTGAGGTGATCCGCGTCGGTTCTTGTTCTAGAAACATTCGACTGATATGGGCGCCCTGCCTCTCACAGCCAATCGACTACCAAAAAACCGCCCGCAAAGAAGGCGACGACCTCGAAGGCAAAAGCTGCATCGCAATCGACGTTGTCGTTCGCACCTTCTGGACGGACCTCGACCAGGGCTGCTGCATCGCGCACAAGGGCCAAGTTGGCAAGCACGGTGCGTCCTTGAGCTCGTCCGGGAGTGATGTTTGACGCCTTGAATTGTAGGTAGATAGCGATGATTAGACATGCTTGTATATATCTGTTGAGCTCGATCCAAGTTATCGCGATGAATCGTATCCATTATTCGGACCGATTCGACCTCGGAGCGCGAGCATTTCCAAGCAATGAATTATTTCATTGCCTGCCGGTGGGTTTTTCAGGGATGTCCGTGTTCCACGCCCTCGGGATGACGAAATATGGCCGTGATGCGCGGACCCTTCAGTGTGCAGAATTCGAGACCGAACTTCAACGCCAAGCAACATCGCGCTGGAGATATTAGGTTTAATGAAACCGTGATTGACAGGGCTGCTAGCACTTCTTTGCCACTATCATGATCCACATGACCGCCGAGCAACAACCGCTCTGTCACCAAAGGATAAGAGCGTTGTATGGGCAAACGTTTGAACGTCTGGTCGTCCACGAGGTGTTTCCTAGGCTATGTGGCTCGACGATAAACGAAATTACCTGCCTGGGAGATTACAGCTGGCATGATCGTTCGTGAACCTGTCGTATATATGAGTGCGTAGTATACTAGGATCGAGCTCAGACAAGCTCGACTTGACATATTCCATGCACTTATATACCTTCCCGTTTCTCACACGACTTAGCTGGCAGTCGGGGAAGGTAGGGTAATCATGACACACGTTTGTATAGCCCTGCTGCCCCTGCACACATTTACGCACGTTCACCATGTCGTTCGCAGACCTCCCGTACGAAATCATTGTGGTCATTATTCGGAAGGCGGTCGACGCAACGGCTGTCCCGAGTAATGTTCTCTGCGTCTGCAAGCTCTTTCACGGAGTGGGGATAGACTATCTTTACACCCATCTTAGATTCACCTCCACACATCAGTTACACCAGTTCGCATTCTCCAAGGCACCGCAGCCGCCCATCGCACCACGTTCCTTGGTTGTCGATCTCACAGGGAAGGCACAGCTCGGTGCCCTTCGCTGTCTCTGTGATGCATTGATGAAATGCCAGGAGCTCACAAGCGCTGCCAATGGAATATTGCGCGGTGAACACGACGTGAGGTTGAAATGCATGCGTCTCCGGATGCACTCATATTCGCGAGACTCTAACTCTGCGGTCGACGCCCTCGAAGAAGGACTCCAAGCGGTCAGGTGGGTGACACGATCCCGAGACGCTGCGAAACTCGAATCGGGCGCGTTCCCAAAGCCCAGATACGTTCGAATGGAGGGGACCTGACCCTGACCACCACTTTTCCACCGCTGTTAGTACGATGTTTATTATCTGGATAATAATGATTTTGATAACATTGGGGCGAAAAAGATCGTACCTTTGGTAGCTGCCTGCCTCTTCAAACAATTTTCGTCATGGTGCAATATCAGGGAAATAACTGTAACGAATATCGGCTTTGCAGCAAGGACCGATCGAGAGGGATCATTTCCTCCTCTAATAGAGGACATCCCCAGCCTGCAACGCCTTTACATAGGCCAAGCTACATTTTTGCAGGCACAGGTGGTTGCCGGTATGCTGTGCCAGGGCAGAATGGCACATTTAGGGATGGTCAGGTTGGTGGATACTTATTCCGAGAGTATCTGGGGACCAAGGTTGCGGAGATCGGACGTGGAGAAAGCTGCCATGATGTTGTGTCACACGGAGGAGCATATTTCTGTGATCGCACGCATCAAAAGGGTCGTGACGTGCGAGAAGAAAACAGAAAGGATCATGGGCGATGATCGGGTGGACGGAACTCACATCCTAGAATAAAAATCACGCTGGGGTGGTAGGGGTGGCACATGAGGTGGACGAGATATACACACAACGATTGATTGACACTGAGAATATTACAGTTCGACATCCCGAATGCCATCTTTATCGATTACTTTGATTTTGTACCTTTCCGGACTAACTACCAATCGCTTGGAGACCTCATCAATGCAACGTTTGAGCGTGGCCAAGCCCTCTTCGAACGTAGCTTCTGGATTATGATATCTGAGAATAACGTTAGTGTATCGCCCCCTAGTCCCAGGTAAACCAAGTAGTTCAAGCGCCCACCTATCCAACAAACTCAATGCAAAGTAACTCCCGTATCCATGCACAGCAAAGGGTACCTCCACTATTGTTCCCAGATAATCCATCCAGTAAAGGTTCGGCTTGTCGTCTGAGAGGTCATATCCACCGAGAAGCAGATTGACTGCATAAGGGTGTCTGGATCGAATCGACTCTGCAAGCGAACGACGGATCCACGAAGCAGCAGCAGATGGGCGAAGAGGGTAGAGATTGCGAATTTGGTACAAGCGAATGTTCCGTTCAACATACTCCGCAAACTGAATCGTATCACCTGAAAAGAAAAACAGAAGTCCACGAGGATCGGCCGTTGTCACAAACGGCGATTGTGTACACATTTGACTAACCTGGCTCTCCGGAATATGCCATGAGTAAGTGTGAGCTCAGTTCTTTGATTTTATCCAGATCGTTCTTCATTTTGACAACGGATCGAGCTGCGGTCGTGTCCGCTGCGACGATCACGTAGCCCTTTCCAGTCAACGCGATGGAGGTCTCCATGTCGTGGTGGCTGCTTGTGAAGTGTTGATAGACGTACGCGTTACAGTCGATGCGATGAGGACGCGCGTCGATACTGGAGATAGTTTATTTGATTATTTAGCGTGTTATCTTAGCTAACTAATAAATCAAATCTCGCGGCACACTCGCGGACTATATATGTAGCATGCGACAATACGCAAATCCATGTGTACCCCTTGGGGAAAGGTATGTTTCCAATGGCAGTTGAAACGCTGTCCAAGTTTCAGGTCCCTGAGATGCTCCTTGAACTACCAAGGACACAATGGAATCAAAAACAAGCATCATGGGGCATTGTGGAATCTAGGCAACGCTCCGGGTCGAGTGGAGATTTTGTGTAAGTGTGCAACCTGCGCTCCGCTGTCACCGTGGCATTGCTTGACTCAGCATCACGACAGATTTTTCAGCTGCCATGTCAACCTTGCAGAACAACCCGAAGCGGAACGCTCGTTTGTGAGTACTACAAACAAAGCCTTGAGTTCGTCAACGTCCAGACAACCAACCGGTTTCTGTGACGAGACCGCGCTAGAGCTATCTGGGCTACTAGTCAAATAGACCTTAATTCAAATTTCTCGATATGCAGGCCAAAAATACGGTATATCATACTCTGTAATATTTTCAGATAGATGAGCTCACTTGCCTGTAACGAGATACCCACTCCGAGACCTTACCCCCGCGTGGGCGAATTCGAGCACCAACGTACCCTGACGTTTGCGTTCCGTACCCATCCCGCGTGAGTAACGCCGTGGCTATTCTTACCCTGCTGCGTGGTGGTGGCGTACTTTAAGTTAGTGCGTATTGCGTCGATTCCAGTCTCGTCACAATTATTATCGACCACGTACTACACGCCGATCGGTGTTCCTCGAATGTTTCCCATCGACTATATGTAGAGTCGAAGGTAGTCAACTTTTTTTATAACGCAAATTGATTTACATCATTAGTTGTCTCGTGCGTTCACTGACAGAAAGCCAACGAGATAGGTGGTACCGTCTCGTACGTTAGGGTATATTTTGGTCGTCGGCGAGGTTCGGCTGGACGACCAGAAATAACGGCATATCAGTTCGATGTCGCTACCATGTGTACGCCATGCGAGTTTACATATCTCACCTTCGGTAACAAGGTAACCGTAAATGCATCACGACTAAAAAGACAAACTAAACAGTGCTGAAGAGGTTTTTTTTTTGTCCATGGAAGGTGTAGATTCGTTTCCAGTACGGAAGATGGAGAAAACAAGGAAATTTCCTTGCATTGTTCGGCGACTTTTACTGAAGGCTCTCTTCAGAGAAGGCATGGTCGTTAGCGATACGAACCAGGAACATGAATTTTCGGCGTGGAGGAGCTTTCAAGGATGTGCGAGAATCTGATTCGCCTTGGACTACGGTGAAGGGTAATTGATCACCCCATCCGCTGACGGCGGTCGGCGTGGGAGGTCGAGTGG